>JAWWEO010006322.1:0-40946 GCA_035582975.1 Ormyrus labotus
TCTCTCTCTCTCTCTCTCTCTCTCTCTCTCTCTCTCTCTCTCTCTCTCTCTCTCTCTCTCTCTCTCTCTTTCTCTCGCCTCTTTGCTCTCGCGCTCTACGGTCTCTCCTCTTTAGATTCTCTTTCTCCCTTTACCTCCTGCTTGCCACTTTCTTACTTTTTTTCTGTAATTTGCGAGCCTGTTAGTTTGTAGTCTCTCTCGGCTTCGATCTTTTTTGCAGCGGGTTACCTTTTTTGGTTCCTGGCTTCTCGGTCTGAATGTATTTTGGGGGGAAATGCTTGGAGAGTTTCTTGATTCTTCATTTTATATGCCTGCTTATATTGAAGTTGAATTTCTTTTGTATAAAAATATTTTTGAACGCAAACATTTCGAAACGAGACTGCTCGAGCAGCCGTGTTATTATTATCAGTTACAATTTTGGAATGAGCATTTCAGATTATTTGGTCGCTTTTATTGCTAATTTAGTAATAGGGACAAAGTATCTGTAAATCATAAATATAACATTCGCGCATCTTATAAAATTTTAATACATCACATTATATTTTAATAATTATTTGCATAAATTAACTGATTTTTCCTAGGAAGTTCTACCCTGAGAAATACTTTAATACAATTTTAATTAAAAACTATATTGCTAACCTATTTTTCACGGGCCGCATCATTTGCCATTAACGAAGCAGGGGGGAATACGTACAGGTACCCGGGGATGCGACGTTTTATCGGAAAAAAGCCGCTTTTTCATGTGAACCTATTGAAAAAGGTGCTCGGGCCCTTTTCTCTTTTCAGGCTGGCCTTCGTTCACTCTGTCTCTCTCTCTCTCTCTCTCTCGTTCCCGCGACTCAATCCCCCATTTATCGAGAACTCCACCTTCTACATTTTTTTTTTTCCCGCGTGCGTGCCCGAGTGTCTTCTACGCATTGAGCTCCGCGGGCTTGGCTCGGATAAAAAAAAAAAGTGCAAGAAAAGGGGATCTTTTCTCTTTCTTGGCCGCTGCTCTCGGCGAGGCTCTCGACTGCAAAGAGTTTTGACCGACTTTGTTTGACCAGTTCGCTCGGGTGAAAATCTTATAAAGATTACGTGATTGTGGGAAAGTGCAGCCCGCGAACGGCCCTTTTCTACGGTTAAATGAGCTAAGGTTTTTGGAGTACGTAAGAAGCTGAATGTGCCACTCTTTTTATCCCATTTGAATAATCCATTCATTATTTCGGAGAAGTTCTCATCGCGTCTGGCTCGTTTTAGCGAATTATCTGTTTTAGGTGGTTAATTTTCTCTAATTAGGGTAAGATTTTAAAAAATTTTCAATAGTTTATTATTAATTACAGATGCATATTCCTCAAGTTCCTAAAATGCTTATTATTTCACGTCCAAACTCTAAAACGGTATAAGTTTATCTTCTTACTAAAAAATTTTTAAATAATAGAATAAAACCTGGATAGATTCCATTTTTTATTTCAAAAGTATAAATTGTTCAATCAATTCATTGTGACGCTGGAAAAATCATATAATACAAGCCGCGTGTTAAAATGTCTTAAAAAATATTACTTTTTCGGTCTCTTAGCTTTATCATAAAAAAATCTGCTCTTACTAGCTTTATAAACTAAAAGTCCCTTCTTCATCAAGTCTCCTCGAGAAAAAAGCGAAATAATAAAAAAAAAAAAAAAAAAAAAAATGAAAGCGGCAGCTCAAGATTTTCGGGTTATTTTTAGTCGGGGCTTCTCTCGTCTATCTGAAACTCGGACTCAGTCGAGTTTTCTTTTTCATGCTCCTCTCTCTCTCTCTCTCTTTCTCTCTCCTCATCTCGACATCGTGTCAGCAAGGTTAGCCACGTGGCACGTCAGAGGTGTGCAGGCGGCGGCCGTCATACGTGTCCTCACTGCACGGCTTTTCCGTCGCTAATGAGACGCGGCGTAATTAGTGAGCCGTCTCCTGGAAAGACGCCCACTCGACGAGGAGGACGTTTCTGCCCTTTCCGCCCCCCTCTGCCGTGTTGACTCTTCTTTCTTTTTTTTTTCTTTTCTTTCTTGCCGTTCCTTTACTTTTATTTACTGCTTCTCGGGTCTTGACGAGTCTGTCTCCCCGGCCGCGTCTGTCTCTTCGCCCTCTGTCAGATCTAGTTGGTACCGGCTGCTTTGGACAGAGCTTTAATGTCTTTTTTTTGTATTTTTGGCAAGGGTATCAAGGTAAATTCAGGAATTGCCGGACGGTTTAACTATTTAGCTTGAAGTACGAAGTTGTTAAAAGAGTTTCTTTTGATTAGTTGCTCGCACAACTTTAAATGCAAGACTATTTTAAAGCTTTGCGCGCAAATAAATCAAAGAATGAGTTTCCTGCTTTTGTAATTTTATTTAAAACTATAATCAAACTGAAATTGCAAAAATACATTATCAACCATGATTATCATCAAGTCATGAAGCATTATCATCTCAGTTTTAAGTGGGTCCGAAATTGAATCCAAAAATATTATAAACTAGAAGAAAATTGTAGATACTGAAAGCTGTTATAACATTACGATAATTATTTTCAAAAAATTTCATTCGATTCTTAAAAAAATTAATAAAATCAGCGCGGAATCGCAAAGAACAGAGATATTAGAAACAAATCAATAGGATTTTCTAGCCTTTTAAGAAAAGCAAATGGTGCGCATATCCGATTGAAAAAGGTTTCTTTTGACAAGAGCCGCTTAGCTACCTGTTCGGATGACGGAGCCTGTAATTTCCCTCCCTTCTATTTATACCGTTTAGTCGCCTTCGCCCGTCTTCGGTCAATGGGATCAAGTTTATCTAGATCTATTAAGAATAAAAGCAAAATCTTTGTCCTTTGTCGCGTTCTGCTTGCGTCTTTAAAAAGTCATGGGATTTTTTTTTATTATGTTACGAAATGAACGTATTTGTAAAATAAACCATAAATATTCTGCTAAAGTGACTGTTCATCAATTTATAAAATTGGTACAAAGTTTACACTGAGCTTACGCCGATGTTGTAAAGCAATTTAATTACTGATTGCTTCTCCAGTTTTATTAAAGTCTTTTAAGTGGTTTTGCGAGAATATTATAATACTATAATACATAATACATGATCGCTACGATTATCCCTAATGTTTTTTCCCTAACGCTACAAATCACAACAAGTGTTGCAAATGTTTGGCGCCATCAAAAATATACACCGACGCTGTGATTACGCTGTGATTACTATTAAAGAAGAAGAAGAATTTTTGAAATGGCACATGAAATAGACGGTCAATGGATACACCTTCAATTTGCAACTAAAAATTATCAAGTACTGCAACAAGACAATTTTACAACAAGCTGATTGTTCTCGACAGGGGGAACTCCAAAATAATTCATACAAGATGAATATATATAGGATCTAAAGGTAGTTGCAGATCGCAAAAACTGTCGAAATATATGACATAGTTGCACATGACATGTCCTAGTTTGTGTTATAGACCACCCAGTGTGCGCGAGACCCATTTTCATCGTCCAGATTAATAATTGCGGAATCACCGACGCGCGGAGCAATAGGTATTAATTTAGTAGAATACGTTTCGCATGAACGCCCCTCGAAAATCTGGTATTTTCATCTCAGCATACTTTAGAAAATCAGCATCAGATTAGAGATCTGTCGCTTTTTAGTAAATGTTACGACTAATGAAACTATTAAAAATCTTTGTTAGAAAAATCGAAAAAGAATTTCTCGGCCCCAATTAACCTTGAGGCTTTTGGGTATACGTGTCTTTATGAATTACTATTTTAATAACATTGCGAGACACGCGGGAAGAAAGAGGAAAGAAAAAAGTGAGGGAGCGAGGGACCAACGGACCCCCTTAGAAAGAAGGCAGCCGAACGAGATTAATTCAAACGGCGCGTTCTGTTCTTTATTCTTTTGCGAAGGCACGGACCGAGTGAGCCTACCCGAAAAAGAGGGAGGGAGAGAGAGAGAACAAGTAATTGTGGTATAAAGAGAAATCGGCGGAGGAAGGGAAAAAGATTCGAGAAAATAAAAAAAAAAGAAGCGAGACGGGGTGGGCGAAAAAAAAAAGAATGTGCGGTGAGTAACGGGAAGCGGTAAGTTTTGCGCGAGCAATTAAGTTTTGTTGTTTTTAATTGAAGGATCTTCCGCTGCGGCTTAAAAAATTGTATGGTTTCTCGACAAAGGAGATGGAAAGTAAAAGTTAAATACAAATGAGCGATTTAAATTGAATTGAAAGGAGCGATGCTCGATTTTAATGCTTTGCGGTTGGATTTGAAAGTGTAATTGCAATAAATTGCATTTTTGTGCATTGCAATGTTCGAATATCTTAGAAGTATCGAATACACTAAAGCTTTTCGATAAATAATTAGTATTTTATTATAAGAATTTGACACTATTCTCATCATGCAATGTCCTATAAAATCTTATTCATATACACATTACATCCTATAAAATGAGTTTTATAAGATTCTTTCGATAGGAATTAATTGAAAAATAATGCGAAGAAAGCTGTAAAAAATGCTTTAGTTTATTGCAATATAGTCTTTTTAAATAAAAACCAAGAGAAAAAACTAATGAATATTCTATCCCGCTATAGATACACCTTTCAAGTACGCGTGAATAAACTTTTTTATTTTACAGAGTTCGAGTGTGATTTTTCTCTCAGGAAATCGACCTTAGTAAGAAAAAACCTTACAAACTAAATAGTAAAATTTACTGAAATTATCGTAAAATATACGAAATATACTGCAAAAAATACTAAAATTGCGGTAAAAATTATTAAAACATGAGTCTGTCCTCCGAGTACCATTAAAATAGTAATTTAAAAAAAAAAGAAATCTTAATTTTTACAAAAAATTTTTCTCAGTGCAAGAATTTAAAAAAAATTAGATGATTCTAAAAGATAAAAAAGAGCTTTCCATAATTTTAAACAAGATCGCTGCCATCCAAAGATTACACAAAGATTTGAACAAAAAGGGAATTTTTATTCTAATAAAGAGGTTTCTTCTACAGCAAGTATCAGCCATATTCCAAGTTTTGCAGAGGCGGGCCAAGGTAGACGGAGAGAGAGAGAGAGAGAGAAGCGGCGAGGTTCCTCAAAGGGGGGAAAAAGGGACCGAGAGGAGGGTTGCAACCGCCGGCGCGGTTTCACGACTCATTTCAGCGGCGTGTGGGAGAATGCGATTATCGCTCGGTCCCATTGTGCGGTCGCGCACTCGAAGAAAAGGGGACTCCGCGGGGGCTTTTCTAGATCATCCGTCAGATTGGATGGATTTTCAATCTCCGCGCGAGCTCTCTCTCTCTCTCTCTCTTTCTTCCGCTGCTGCTTCTGTACGCGCGGAGGGCCCCGCAAAGGAGAGAGCGCTTCTTGTGAATGGATCGCGGAACGGGAAGAGACGCCGCGACTTGAATGCTGACTGAGTTTGACACGGATCGGGATTTTGATAGGCCCAAATTGCGTCTTTGTGAGATTATGTTTTCAAATGATTTTATTGAAGGCGAAGTGGATGGCGTTTACGAATTTTTAGAAACTGTTGCGAGAAATTTAGAAACGACAAAAGTTTCGACAAAAATGCAGAAAAAAATCAAAAATTATACACATTGTCTTTTATTACATGAAATCTTCTTTTCACTACAATATATTTTTAACGTAACATAACCGATTAATAAAAGTTTAAATTTTTATTAAAATGTAAGAAATTTTTGTATTTAATATAGTGTCTTAATATTAGTTTTTCACAAATGCCCATAACGATGCAGTAGACATATAGTCATTTAAAAACGTCTGTTCCAACACTATACCCAGCCAATAAAACTTCGACACTTCCCAAACCCGAAAAAAAAAGCTGCACCTAAACAAAATGAAAGATCCCGCAAATTAACCCTCCAGCCCAGGAAACGTCATCTCGAGTCGGCGAGGCGCATTACCGACACATTAGCCGCAACACGCCCTCGAGGGTCGAACCGTCAGCGTGTATATTTGAAAAGGAAAGATCATCGACACCCGTCGGTGGCGCATTCGAATGCACTGACTCTCGTCGGCGTGTATACACATATATATCGGCACACCGGAAAGGGGAATATCGGATTACCCGCTGCCGCAGGCGCTGGTCCGCGCTACGCGGAGAGAGAGAGAGAGAGAGAGAGAGAGAGAGGACTCGCGCCCTCCTGTATCGGATTTCCCGCGGGCCTTTGACCGCCTAATGTGCCAACGCTTCGCGGCTCCGCTTACAATGCGATCGACCTGCTGACGGAAATCAAGGAATCGAGGGCCAATATACGCGTGGAAGTACGGATTTCAGCTTTTTTTTTTTGTTTTGGTAGCTCGCAGGAAAATAGCGGGTGGTTCTAATGGGTTCTTTTGTCGACAGGCCGAGTATTACAAGTTAAACACTCTTTTGATAGAAATTTATTAGTTCGTACGGTGAACTTGTGCATTGAGCTTAAATGAGAAAGTTGTGAAATTATTATTATTTATTCACTTATTTATAAGTGAATCTTAACAATAACATAGCTTCTTATTTAAAAATTCAGACTCCGATTGTTACTCCCAAAACCTCGAAATCACTGCAAAATTTTCATCCTCACTGCCGAAGCTCGACAACGGAAAAGCATCGATCGCAAAGGCCAGGTGGCTTAAGTATTGGCGATAAGTCGAAAACTCCATTTTCCTCTTTCTCTCCGAGCCGAAATCTCCGGCGACTTATCCTCTCCTTCTTCCGCCGAAAAGTGGCTGAAGGGTCCGCGGGGCGGCTCGGTCTCTCTCCTTTTCCCTCCCTCCGCCCCCGCACGCAATGTGTGTGCGCGCGACTCCTGGCGCGCCTCGACGCTGTACGTACTTACATCGCCATCGAGGACCTCTCCGAAAGCGCACTTGATTCCGCAATCCACGCGGCGCGCACGCCGAGAGAGGCTAAAGTATTCTTCGCTCTCTCTCTCTCGGGTTTCTTTCTCTACTTATTCACCTCGCCAGCTCTCTCTCTCTCTCTCTCTCCTTTTGCACTGCGCATACACACTTTTGCGTCCTCTTCAATTCTCTCGCCGTAGTCTCTCTTTGTACTGGAGATTATCTCTCTCGCCTCATTGGCTTCTCTCTCTCTCTCTCTCTCGCTGGGCTGGGTGCAGCGCGCAGCCCTCTTTGTCTTTGTGCAGCTTTCGCGTCGCTTTGTAATTGCTATGCACGATGACTCTGACCTTTTTCAACTGTATCTTAACATTCCTTTAAACGACCCGGGGAGGGGGGGGGGTGCAAAATTGTATTATTTTAAGATCAATTAAAAAAGTATGATTGAGTTTCGATGAAAATCATATTTTTGCAGTACATCTTTACCCTGCATTCGATCCAAATTATCATCGCTGCTCAGCCCGCTGAAACGGCACTAAAATCTGCATTTTTGAAGCAGGCTCCAGAGACTTTCGAAAGATACTCTTGTTTGCATTCTGCCATTGCGCCAATTTAGCACGCAGAATCGGAGCAGCCCTCATTTTCTCTCTTAACCGCTTTCGCCTCGGTCCCTCTCTCTCTTTCTCTCTCTCTCTCACTTCGCAGTTCCCCGTCTTTATGTGTCTTTCGCCGGCGCCCCGCGCGCCGCGCGGAGGAGAAACGCCGCCGACGAGGAGCGAGGACGAGCGAGTGAAGCATCCTCGACGGGCTCTAGGATACTCCTTGCCGGGAGCGGGGTATCCTGTCGGTCCTCGGGACACAAGGACCATCCTCTCTTCCACTTCCTCTCTCGCCTCTCTTTTCTTGCTCTCTCTCTCTCTCTCTCTCTCTGTCTTCCGCCGATCGCTCTTTCCCACGCGAATGACTCTTTTTCTCCCCCTCGACGATCTCCTCCTTGTATAGTCAGCGTCAAAGTCACTCTCTTGTTTTCAAGGCGTTCGTCGATCCGCGCTCTCTTGCCTTTATCGATCTCCCGCTCTCGCGTACGTGCTCGTATTTATTCTCCTTTGTGGGACGTACAAATCGGCTAATCAAGGCGCGCGCGCGCCTCTCGCACGAGGATCCTCTTCAGAGATACAGAGAGAGAGAGAGAGAGAGAGCCGAGCGCGATTCTTGTGCGCGAGTCGAGAGTGTGGGTTATGTGCCCCGTCGCGCGGACGCACTCGATGACAACCGGCACAAGCGACGTCTACGAGGCTCGTATGATTGGCTGGCTTTTCTTTCTCGCCGTACTTGAGTTTTTATTTTATATACGCGAGGTGCTTCGCGGGCTTGATCGTTTACGCGTCGATGGGCCGCCGCGATATCTTGCTAATTAGCTTCGTACGCCGCCGTGTCGGGCTCCTAAGAGAGTGGGAGAAATTTGTTTGATGAACGAGACACTTTTTTTCTAAACAAATTTATCGAATATAAAAATTATTCGAAGAAAACTTTTTTAATAATCGGAGTTTTCACGAGTTGAAATTCAAAACGAGCCGCGCGACGGCGAGCGAAATTCCGCGATGGCTTGGTTTTCGAAAGAATGACGCGTAACATTTCGGGAATCTCTCACTCGTGCCTTAATGGCAGTTGAAATTCACCGAAAATTCCAACGCGAGCACCGGAACAATTTCATCGTTAATTCGGTAACAAACATTTCCAGCTCGGCGGTCGTCGGATCAGCTGCGTGTACATGTACCGATTAAATTCTCGAAAAGTCAAAGCGCGTAAGCGATTCGCTCCCCCGCGACGAGAAGCGCAAAAAAGCCGTTCCATCTGCAATTAAAAAAGCGCCTCCTTCGGGCCGCCTCCTCGCCTTATTTAACGCTAAAGCCCCTCAAATTTCCAATTAAGAAGGCAGGGAAAGCGGCCGCATAAATAGAGGCGAGACGAAGCGAGAAAAACAGAAAAGCAACCGACGAGAGAGAGAGAGAGAGAGGCGAAAAGCATCGTCGAGTCTGCAGCGACGGACGTCGAGAGCGCAGGCGCGCTTTATAACTCTCTCTCTCTCTCTCTCTCTCTCGCTGGACCTTCAGTAGTAGCGTCGCGAAAGGGGCTTTCATTAGCGCGCAGCCGGAACAAGTGCGTTTTTAAAAGAGAGAGCAAGAGAGAGAGAGAGAGAGGGAGCGGAGGAGGAATTGTAAGCTGTTCGTCCAGGCGTCTTTCTCTTTTTCTCACTCTATGACACTCGCCTCCTTTTTATTTCATAATCGCCCTCGAGAAATCGCGCGATTTTCCCTCTTTCTCTCTCTCTCTCTTCCGCGTTTCTCTCCCTCGAGGACCGAATGCAAGAGAGGAACTAGAGGAAAGATTGACTTTCAAAAGCGGAGGAGGAGGAGGACGCTCTCCTTGCGCGCGCACTCGGCCATTGTTCTTCCTGATGGCGCGTTGCGCGCCGACTGAGCTCGTGAATTATTCTCCTCGACGCGCGCTCGCGAACGGACTGTATTCCTATTGCATTTCTTTTATTTTCTTTTTTCTTTTTTTTTATTTTTTTTGTAAGTGCCGCGCATTAAGAAGCAAATATTTGTCATCCCGCTCGAGCTTCGGAGTGCAGTGGAAAAGGCCAACTATAGAGTAAATTCGTTCGCTGTTTTTCAAAATGTCGCAATAGTTGTATTTTGTTGTAGAAAATAAATAGTGATCTAAAATAAGTAAATATGAAATGAATAATTTTTAAAAATTAGCGTTTCTGATGTCTATGCTCTTTCCTTCTCGAGACTTGACATTTGGGTAAAATGAAATAATTTTTATCGAGCATAGCTCGTTTACTTCTTTAGGTTCGAATACCGACAGCAAGAAACCTCTTGCCGATGCAAGGGTAGTACATAGATGTATAGCTCATGATACCTTCATTGTCTTACCGCATTTTGTTTTGTCTACTGCAGCTCGCGTATCATACCTGTGACACTTACCCACGCAGAAAGGCGTCTTTACAGTGATACCTTTGTATCGGGGTAACTTATTAGACGAAATAATTTATAAACATTTTCAAAATCTATAGCTAATTTTAAAAAATTTCAAATTTTAAAATATGCATTTATGGATACGGGCCATTAATTTTGTAAGTGAGTAGAAAAAAGGACGTTGTTCAAACTCGATAAAAATCTGAAACTTTATTAAACATCTTTCTTATGCATAAAAAATTTAAACGAAAGCAATCACAGTCCTATCGGTACGTACAACAGAGTATCGGAAATGCAGCTTAAAAAACGTCAAAACAAAAGGCAAAACTGAAAACCCGATAAAGAAATCAGACAACAACGCGTAGGAGATCGTCAAGCAGCGAAGGGAAACTCTCGATGGCGAATTAAAAAAAGGAACTTCAGGAAAGCGCGCGAGCGACGCGAATAAGGGCGAACGGCATGCACACACGGCACAGGTGGCGCAAGTACAGAGCGTGTCGCGCGCGCAAAAGGCGACGCGAGCGCACGAGTGTGTCGGAAGGGTCCTTGCTTTGACTCCTTTTCTCTTCCTCGAGCTCTCCTCGGGTCTCTGAATGCGCCTCGCCGTGCTTCCCCCCGAGTGCATCCCCGCGATATATCGCCAAGCGTTCTTGTGTGCTACTCGGGCGCTTTCCTTCGGCTGGCTTCCGTCTGCAGCTCGCGCGAACGATTGATATAAGTTTTTGCTTCTGCGCGATCGAGTCTGTCGATGCCGAGAAGCAAAATTTTAAGATCAGAGAATGTTCACTGAGAGGTGGGTTGAGAAAATTTATTAACTTTTTTATTTTTAGTGAAGCAGGAGTGAAGCAGAAGCAAAATAGGAGTAAACCGGAAGTGAATCACTGCAGATAACAAATAAATAAATAATTGCTCTCTGCATATTACAGGGGTTGATGAAACACGTGTGAGGAATATTTTTCTAAAAGTAAATAAGAATCTAATGACTGCATCTAAAATTGGGTAAAACTGGGCAGCAAGTACGCCAGAAAAATCAATATTACAATTAGTAAACGCGTAAAACGCGTTCGTACGAAACGTGTAATAATTAGACGTAACGATGCTAATCGAGTCGGCACTCGTTCTTTCAAAAAAAAAAAGGAAGAGAGAAGCAAAGCGGGATAGCAAGAGAGAAAGAGAGAGAAGAAGAGAGCGCAGAAAAATTCAAAGACCGAGTCTTTTAAACGGCGATATAAAACAAACCGGCCGCGGGAGGCTGATCTCTCGACGCAGCTGCAGAAGTAGCCATGTTGATTTATTTAATAAATGAGTAGTGGATAGGGCTTGAAGGGGACGAGGGAGGAGGAGAGGAGAGGTTCTTCACCAGAGGGTCCTACAGCGCCCGAGCATACTCCTCTCCTCCTCATCTCACACTCGTTTTCTCTCTCTCTCTCTCCCTCTCTCTTCCGCTTTCTTTTCCTCTCTCCTATGCACTCGCTTCATCTCTCCCTCTCTCTCTCTCGGTGTGCCGGCGCTCGGTTTTGCCCAGCAAAAATCAAACGAGAAGAGTCCACTATACACAGAGCTCCTCGCGCGCGGACACGAGCCGCGGCGGCTATACGCTTTTTGTATACACCGCGCTGTGTTTTTTACTCGGCGATGTTTTTCGCATGTGACGTCCTCGCGCGCGCGAACGAGAACCCGAGCCCGACACCGGGCCGTCACCCGCCGCGAAATGGATGTGCGCTCTCGCTCTCGCGCGAGAGCACGGGTGATTATTCCGTGTCGAGAGCTGCCCGGTCGTCGAATAAAAATCCTCGAAACTTTGAGAAGTTTGAGTGTTCGACAACGAATGCTCGTAAAAAGTTTTTTTTTTCTTTTTTTTTTTTACTTTTTTTTTTGTTTTCGAGAATTAAGTAGGCTTGTTTGTTCGAGTGCAATTTATTGTCAGAGAAACCGTCTTTTTTTTGGCGGTGTTTTTTTTTTTTAGATTCTGCGCGGTAATTTGCATTTTTTATCGTTTTCCCGTTATAAAAACAAACTAGATTCGTTTCGGCGAAATTGCCAAATATTTCTTGTTTCGATAACAAATACAGCGGAAGTAAAATAAAAAATAAAAACGTACGGTATTGTTAATATACGTACATCAAACTGTTCAATAACTGAATACACCGGTTGAGAGTAAAATTTCATTTTTTTTTTTATTGAATTTTGCTCTCGCGTTAATTGAGAATCACTTGACGTATTTTCATTTTTTGTTTTTGATCGCATATATGCATTCAATTAAAACAGAGACCAATTACACAAAGGGCTTCATTATATACTTTAATAAAAGAGAAAAATATATTTTCTTCTTCATTTTTCAAACAATTAAAGAGTTTGATTCTCTCAAGTTTTCGTATTTTAATTAATTAAGTCAAGCTTAATTGGGATTTTCTATAGTAGCTTTCGAAAGCTTTATAATATGAAATGGAAAAAAAGTTTAATTACAAATCATATTAAGAAAGTATATTAATGTGAATCTTTGTCCTAAAAACTAGTTTATGAAGAATTACTACATAAGTTTAAATATATATCTCACAACGATATCTCGCACGATTTTATATCGAAGCGCAAAATTCCTCCACCAGTCAATAAATTATTTAATTCCATTATTTCTTTTTTTTGTGATATTAACTCCAATCGAGAATATCTTGCAAAGAATGTACAAAATTAAGATTTTTCGTTAAGGTACCGTAAAATTAACGAAGTTATTACGCACTAATTTTTTTCCGATTAAGATTCTATCTGCGTATATAACAATACCGATTACACGGAGTAATTATTGCAAATACCCCCGAGTAAGTACCGCGAATACAATGCTTCAATTTTTCTCTATTTACACATTGTTTTTGAATGAAAGAGAGCACGCGGGAGTTTCGACTTCTTCATTCATGACAATGAAATCAAGGAAGAATCTCTTCGGCAGAATTCAAGATAAATCGCCGAGGGGTTGATGCGCATTGTTTTGCGAACAATGTCAGGCGGATTAGTTTAGGATATTTTCCGTCTCACTGTGCCCAGACGAGGAGAATATACGCCGCCATTCAGAGGCGGACGCACAATGAGCCGCACGAAGACTAAAATAAGGATCGGCCGATTTCCGCGGATTTAGCGGTTGACAAACCCAAAGCTCCTCCTGTCATTCATTTCATGCGGAATTGTTATCGTCCTTTGCATTGTATGCAATTTTCGACGGATGTTGTATCAAATATGTAGTTCGGTTTTGCGGGTTTATTGGAATACTAATATACTCTAAGACATGACAATTTTTCGGATTACTAGTTTATGTAATAATGAAATAATGAATTATTAATCATTTTAGATTGAAACTTGAATAAATGACATTTTTAAGTGACATGAATAATTTTTATTTTGATAAACATCTGTATCATCGAAGCAAATATAATACTTTTATTTCATTTAAGTAATTCGATAAAACAAATTAATAAAATAATCCAAAACAATTCTCAAATAATTGCACAAAACACAAATTAAACAAAGGCAGATTTTCATCTGCATTCTACAAAACAAATTCTGAAGCAATTCGAAAATTTCAAAGTTCCTTCCGAAAATTCTAAAACACCAATCGATCCTAAGCCAATAAAAACTCCCAATCTCCCGACCTAAGATACCGGCGTGGAGAGTATCCCAGGGCAGCGGCGGCGATCCCAATATAAACAGCCTCCTCCCACGCGCTTCATCGAAAAAAACACGCGGAGCCGAGCGTCGGTGGTCTCTCTCCCTCTCTCTCGAGAGCCCAATTCCATGGGCTAACCAGTCCCACGTCCACTGACCGCGCCGCAGCAGCGAGCGCGCACCGGAAACGCTCCGGTGCGCCCGCCGCGCGGGCGAAAGCGTCGGGGAAGGCGGGAACGTTGATTGGATCACGCCGGGAAATCGATACTACTCCTCCTCCCCTCTCTCCCTCCCGTCCCTCCTCCTCCGCCGCCCTTTCGCCTTTCTACCTCCGCGACTGCGAGCGAGGGGCCTCTCTCTCTCTCTCTCTCTTCTCTCTGATGCTTAATCTTTTCTCGCTTCTCGCGAGGCGCTCCTCGACTTTTTCGCTCGCGATCTCGCTCCCCCTTTCGGCTTCTTTGAATTAGCGAGAGTTAAACATTAATTTACGGTGTTGAGTTTTGGTTTGGTTTTTATTTTTTTTTGTTTTAGCTCTTCGAGCGGAATTTGATGCGTCGGGCTAATTTTGGAGGCTACCGGGTTGTCTCAAAGAAACTATCAGTTTTACATAATATAATTATTGACACAAATTTTAAATCTATTATTGGGTTTTCCAAAATAAATGAGTTTCGTAGTATTTCATTTTAATTAATTATTACTGCACTAATAAATCTTGGCAACATTCCGCGAACTGCACTCGCAGCGTCACAATGAAATTTAATAACGAACCGTCAGATAACCCATAAATAAATCCCATCTCCAAACGGGGAATAATCGCTCTCAATCGTCAAAGAATCTCTCTATCTCTCTCTCTCTCCATAATTATCGCAATTAGTTATTTCTTGGAAGCTCGAAAACCGTCCTCTCGCCGCGCGCGCGCCGCGATTTATAACCCCGGGCCTGCGCAGGGGATGCACGATATTCCTCGGGCTTTGGAGAGCTTCCAGGTTTCGACTTCCTCCCGACTGCCGCGCCTCCCCTCCCCAATCGAGTCCCAACGTCCGCCTTCTGGAGAGGATCCCTCGAGTGGCGGCCGTCTACATAGGTATATTATATAGGTGCTCGCGCGGCAGTCGGCCTCTTTATCTCTCTGTCTTGCTTCGGCTCTCTCTCGCTCTCTCTCTCTCTCTCTTTCCAGACTCTCTGTCCGGCCAGTCACCATGCCAACACCCGCTCGATAAATTTATTGGTCGCACACGACTCTCTCTCTCTCTCTCTCTGTAACACCGTCGCGTGGACGATGCCGTCGGGCTTTTCGGAGAGTCGTGGAATCCCTTTGGCGACGCGCGACATCTTGTTCGAACGTTATATGGCAATTGGTGTATGCGGCGTTGGGGGTGCTTGTTCGTGCATTTGTTCCTTGGGGCTTGAGGGCTTTTTGTCGAATGCGATCGCGCGTTGCGTCGGTGAAGTAATGAGATTTACTAATAGCTAATTTGTAAGTTTTTGTAATAAAAATTTTTTTTAGAAATTTATACGTAAAGAGATATAACAATTTCTATAATGACTATATAAGAATGTGCCTTGCAATGAATTTATAAGCCAACTTATTAGTAAAAAAGATAATTTCGAATAATCAGTGCAGAATTGCAGTGTTATTTAAAAAAGAAAAATTAAAAACTTTAAGTAAAATGCCATCTATTTAACCTGCGATAAAAAAGTAAGCTTCCTTCAAATCCGGCAAGGTATAAGATAAATTCACGAAGGTACAATAATAAAATCCTCGAATAAAAGCTCCTTCCAATTACCTTAGAAACATTAGACGAGGAAAGAACGTCGTCTCTCGCCGAAGAAAAAAGTCGAGAGACAGAGAGAGAGAGAGAGAGAGAGAGAGAGAGAGAGATTCGGCAAGAGAGTTTACTCAGTGCTCTCTCAGGGCGCATTTATTAACGCGCGTTCGAGCTCCGCGAGCGCGCGCCTCGTCGTCGTCGTCGTCGTCGTCGTCTGCTCTCTCCCCGAGTTCCCGCTGGCTCAGCATCGGCAGCGACGCAGCCGGGCGCAGGGTCAAGTGTTTTTGCCTCTCTCTCTCTCTTCATCTCCCCTGCTCGCGCGCTCTTTGCACGCTTGCGATTTCTTCCCTCGGTTCTCGCTCTGTTTCTCTCTTGACTTTTCTCTTCACCCTTCTTTCCCGACTTCCTCTCTCTCTCTCTCTGCGCGCGGCGCGACCCTGCTCTGCTGCTCCTGCTGAATTTCTCCGCGCGCTGCTCTCTCTCTCTCGCTCGCGCGTATTTCGCCTTTGTACTTCCACGAAATTACATTTTTCTCTTTCTCTCTCGGCTCGTTCTTTAATTATGTCTAAATTGCTTTATACGCGCGTCGTTCATCTTTTACCTTTAATTGCGAATTTTTTTACCTAAATTCCGATGGGTACAATAATTCGTCGTTTTGATGGGTGGAGTAGCGCGATTTGGCGGGGGAAGGTGCAAAGCTTGAAATTAACGGATCTGCTCCAATTTCTCGACTTATTTCTGGTTCAGGGAAGATTGAATTAATTTTTTTGAATTAAGCTTAAAAATAATGATTTCAGGTCTCGAGGCTTTCGGTAAATATGTAAGTATATACTCGGGAAATATTGTAAGTACTCTAGAGTGACGTTAAAGATCTTGTAATGAGATAAGAGTGAGAGCTAAAACATTTTAAAGATTTCAAGCTATTAAAAAATAGATAATTTCTTAATTAATTACAATTTTTACTATTTTAATTATATAATATCAAAAAACTACCTACAGTACACTAGTCCAATAACAGACTTTGAAAGAAAAATAATTGCACCGCCAATTCTCCAACACCAAACTACGTGTCGTCGTCCCGAAAGAAAAAAAAAGGCGCTCCCCCGAAAACCTCGAAAATGCGTCCTAGAAATCGCATAAATTCCCACCTGCCCGGCAGCAGTAGCAGCAGCAGCGAGAGAGCGCTCCTCCGTTGCCGGGTTTTCGGGCGCTGCGCTTAAATGCCTCGCGCTCTCGCTCTCTCGTATTTCGCATTTGCGGCAGCCGGCTCACCGGGGCTTTTGCCTCGGCGCTCGGCGCGCGCGGCAGTCATTAAATGCACTCGAAATTAGTTACACTGCGAGAGAGAGAGCGGCGGTGGCGGGCGGGGGTGAGGAAGGGGGCGTGCGCGCAATATACGCGGAACTACGTGACTCTGTTCCCGATGCGAGGGGGTTCAGCGAACGCGCACGGAGCGCGTGTCTGGGCTGCGACGACGCCATCGCTGCCGCCGCCGCCGCTGAACGCGGGGGTTGTTTTTTTTTTGTTGTTGCTAGGGGGGGAGAGGACGGGGGGGGGGCGTTTTGCAGGCACGAAAATAAATATAGTTTCTCGGGGCGTTAATTAACGACGGGATTGTCGAGGTTTGGGGAGTCGGTGGATTTTGGAAAAGTGGATTTTGTTCGAGGCGCGACGTTGGTTTTGGTGCTCGCAGATTTTTTTTAACGAAATAAGTGTTTTTATGTCTAAAATTTTTTTTTTATTTTAAAATCGAGATGATTTTAAAAGGCTTTAAAATCGATTACAGGCGATGCGACAAAAAAGACCAAAATTATTATAAACATCCATTAATAAACAACGACTAGAAAAGCGTCTAGAAAACTCGGAGCACTTTTTCATTTATAATTTCAGTTATTTCCCTCTTTCTCCCCACTTACTTTTTCATGCTTGGTTTTACGCGCCTCTTTTTTCCACTCGTTTCCCCGGGTATACGTACCCAGCGCCGGGGGTTTGATTTTCCGAGCCGCGAGTCTGTCTCACCTTTGTGACCCCCCCCCCTCTCCTACCCTCTCGGGGCTCCGGAGGAAAGCGCGGAATGCCGAGGGTGTTCAGCAAAGCGTGCACGCGAGTCTACGTCGTCGTCGCCGCCGTCGTCGTCGTCGTCGTCGGGACGCTGAAATCGGCTTTTACCCGCGTGTGTGAACGCGACGTTGCGCCGAGTTTCTCTCTCACTCTCTCTCGGGCTCTCCGCTCCGCGGCGGAGAAATAATAAGAGCTTTCGCGAGAACGTGCGCGCGTAAATTATATTTGAAATGAAATTGCCTGAGCCGCGCGCGCTATGGAATTTTTCCTCCTTGGACTTTTATTTGCGCGAGCGAGCGGTAACGGGCGACTTGGTTTTGTTTTTTTTTGATTTTTTTTTCTTTTCTTTTTTTAAAGCGCTCGCGAGAGTTGGAAATATTTTGGTAGTAATTGTTTGCTCGCGGATTTGGCGTTGACGTTAATTAAGGCTCTGATTTACATTCTTTCGAAATTAAAATGCCGCGGCTCGTGCGCGGTTTTAATTCTAATAAAATGATTTAAAAATGTAAATTAAGAATGAAATTATAATCCAGATAAGGGAGGTGTTAAGTATTCTACAATTTGCAAGACTTTTAATAATACAATGAAAAAGCACCATTAAAAAGAAATTTAAAGGATTTTATTTAAAAATAATTTTGAAAATACTTGTATTTAAATCAATTTGAAAACACCGATACACAAAACCCAGGTTAGATCATCGAATTCCGGCGTCGTCCTCAAAGGAAGCCCTGCAGCGCAACCTCGCACCGTCCGATCCTCTTGCTCCGCTCGCATTATTCGCTCGCAACCCCGCTCTCAACTCGTTCTCGATTATGAAATTTCAAAAGCAAACAAAGGAGAGAGAGAGAGAGCGCGCGAAAGAGAGAAAAAGCCAGCGCGCGCGGGGAGTTCCTCCTCCGGCGGCGGAGGGAAAAATGTGTCATTACTCGAGCGAAAAGGTCATTCGAGCGATGATCCCCGCGAGCGAGGGTGCCTGCCTCCTCGGAGAGAGAGAGAGAGCTTCGAGAGTCTCCATTACCGTCGACGGCGCGCGAGGAGAGCCGAGCTCTGCCTCGAGCTCGTTTCGCCCTGTACTTAGGCGCCCACTGCTCACAAAGCATCGGGGGGGTTGCCAGCCGCGGGATGAAAGAAAGGGATCAAGGTAAAGGTAAATGCGCGGAGATCGGGTTTTCTCGAAATTTTATTACGAATTCGAGCTGTATGTCCTTGGTGCCTAGTCGGTATTGATGGAGTGTGGAGTACAGAAGGTTTCTAGTATTTTTATGTATACTTTTGATATGAATTTCATGTCATCCGTTGAATTTTGATATTTTCTTATTTTGCAGGAATGCCAAATACATTTGGTCCACGAAAAAAAGATTTAAACCTTATATTATGTATAGTTAAAAATGAATATCGAGAAGTAACCTTCTAATATATATGAAAATATATTATGCTCTTTAATATTTATTAGAGAACAATCAAAGTAGCACTGTACAACTTCTAACCACATAAATTTTCAAATACCTTCAATCCGAAAATTCCTCAAGCGCAGCTCCAGAGCCGAATGAATCATTCAAAAATAGCTCCGTCAGCCTCGCGGAGATTTTTATGAACGAAGGAATTTAAAAAGCATCGCACCACTAGGCATCTCTCAACGCTAATATATGCCGAGAAGAACTTTCAAGTCCAAAGCCCCAAGTTCGCGCGAGTAGTAGGTCCGACTGGCGCAATGTAAGCGTGTACGGAAAGGCGCGCGACACGTCTCGATAGGTAGCCCCGGGAATCCCGGCTCGTTTTTTCGTCGCTGCGCAAACATTATTCCTCCTCGAACGCTCTTCCTCCTATCTCTCTCTCTCTCTCCCTCGCGCCTCCGCGCATACTTTGGCATGTGTAAGTCAATATTGTAAAGGCAGCGTGTATTAAGTGAAAGGCAAGCCAAACAAATGTTGCTCACTTTTTAGGAGAGAGACTAAAGGAGCCAGGCCTCTCCTCTCTCTCTCTTATACCTGCATTCTCCGGTATTTTTCTGAAATTTTGAAATGCCCCCGTCGAGGCCCGCGGATTCGGAGCTTAAAGTATTTGACATCCATCAGCGCTGAGAGAAAGAGAGAGACAGTCGGGAGGGAACGGGATGTGCGCGGTAGCGCTGAAAAGTTTAGAGCACCATTTTAAGCTAATTGTGAGCAAATACGAGGATTCGTCATTTTATTAAGTGAGCGATTCATATAGGGATCGGTGAGTCAGACTCCGATGGAGGAAGTGTCGTGAATATATCGTTTGAGTATGGAAAGTATGTAAAAATGTAGGGAAAATCCACGAAGAATATGATAAAAGTGGTAAAACTGAAATAATTTATAATTTCGAAAATGATTAATAATTTCTACATTATTTAATGAGCTTTCAAACTTTATATAATTGCGATGTGCATAAGATGTAATTAATAAACCATCACTCTGCGAGTTTAAGTCAAAATTATTGTAAATCAGCTCAATTAATTACTTTCGATTTCAAATACCATCAAGCTTATAATTTCACGGTTATTAAACTAAAATATACGTACAAAGAATTAAACAATAACACTCTTCTTGTAGAATCACTCACCGAACATTTGAATACGCGGTTAAAAAATAATTTCGATATTGAAAGTGCTTTCATTCCCCGAACAACAGGACCGAAATTACAATCAGCCGAAAACTAAAGCAAACGTTGCGCACATCGCGAAAATTCAGGATACTTGTAATGTAGCCAAACAAATTTTCCCTCTAATACACCATAAATTGCATTTTAATACATTTATTAAAATCGCTTCCCGTAATTCCCCTTTCGCGCAGACAACAGCCGCGCATATATATATATTACAATTTCGTTCAAAACGATCACTTTATATAGCCAGTTTGCTCCGGTAATTCGCGTATATTCCAGCGCAATATTGCGCGCACAAGGCAGATAGTTAGAACGTTAGCAACGGACGAAGCGAGAGAGAGAGAGAGAGAGAGAGACGTGAAAGCTGTCTATATGGGATGGGCACTGGATTGGATTGGATCGAGCGCCGCGTCAGCAATACAAACACTCGAGCGACAGAGAGAGAGAACTTCGATGTGGGTCGCCCTTTCGACTGGGCTTTTTCCCTTTCTCGCGAAAGAGAGAAAGAGAGAGAGAGAGAGAGAGAGAGCTGCGAGCCTGCCCAGCCAGCCACTGTTACCAACTGAAATTACGCGCCCGCTCTCCGCTTTACACACACATATCCACCGGAGCTTCCCAGCTTTTTTACCCGAATTGATTTCGAAGCTCGACCGACCGGGAAGGACAGAGAAGGAAGCTGCGGACTTTCAATTCGTCGCGACGACACACACGCCGCGGTGGATAGAGGCTATTGTATTGATTTTCGGCGACTCTGCATAGAAAGAGAGAGAGAGAGAGAGAGAGGAAGATTCGCACGTGATGATATTTTTTTTTTAAGAGCGAATCGAGCGAACTCTTTTTATTTTTTATTCGCTGCTTTAAACGAGATTTTTTTTTCATTTTTAACTTTCGAGAGGTCAATTTCGTAACGCAAGCTCGGGGGGGAGGCGAGGGCCGGCGGCAGCGGAGCTTGTTCAGCGCGAGCGGTGGTTTTCAACTTTTTTTCGATTTAATGGGACGCTTTGATAGCTGGCGAGTTTACTGTATTTTCGCGGCTCGAGTGCTGAATATTGAATTCTGAATATTGATAGATTTTTCTGGTTAAATTTATATATTTGCGCCCCTTTCGGTTATTTTTTACACAATTACCCGCGAGAGTGGGTTTCGCGCGAGCGAACTCGATTTTTTAACGAAAGTATAGGCTTGGACGTAATTTTTTTTCTTGCTACATCGTACATTTACAAAAAATTTGTGCTCTTTGTATTTTTATTGAAAACTCGTTATCCATTTAGCTGTGTAATTAACGAGTCAAAAATACTAAATAACGCAAATATTGAAATTGAAAAGCATCACTTATCGAATAAAGAATCACAGCTAGAGTAGACAATAATAATTTTTGATGGCAATAACTCATCCTGTACCTCCGTCGACAGCACAATGCACCACCGCCGAAAATCTCTCTCACTCTCATGCGCGGCACACGCCTATATATATATACAACGTCGAACGGGCCGCCGCTGCGTTATTATTATCATAAACGCAACAATAACGAGGGATCATCCGCCGTGTAAACTGCCTGTCTCGCTTTTTTTCCCCGTTCCGTCGACTCGAGGATTTATATCCCCGCTTAGGCGCGCACGCGTGTGCGTGTGTGTGTGTGTGTGTGCACGAACCCCAGCCCCCGGTGGGGACTTTCAGCGTGTTATTGTTGCTCGTCGTCGATCGTACGAAACGAGACGGCGAGATGCAGATACATCGGCCCGTCTGCGGGGACGGCGAGCGGAGCTACCCTTGATACATAATACGAGCGGGTGTTTATCGCCTTCAATTACGGGCTCGATTGAATCCGGGGCCATGCGATTAGTGCGCGCCATTGACGCTCGTTTGTGAACCGAGCAAGTTAGGGGAGACGTCTTATTGTGGTTTTAGGCGATTGTTTTCCTAAAGGAGCTGATCTTAACGCCCAAATGGAAATTGCTCTCTCTATCCCTTTTATTATCGTGGAATTTCGCGTTGTTATTATTTTCGGCTACCTTCAAAAATATATTGGTAATTAATGTGTAACGCGAGCGCACTCCGTCTAAAATTAAATCGCGCGCCGAGTTACTCGTAACGTAGTTCGCCGACTAGCCGCTAGATGGCTACCCGTTTTACCGCTTAACCTGTAATCAAATTAGCACTTATAAATGCATATAAGCGGCGAAGTTTCGACACGTTTCAGCCCCGACAGGCTGGTTACAGTTAAGAGATGTAAATTAATTTTTTATTAATTTTTTGTTAATTTTTTTACTTAAATTATTAAATTACCTTTTGGATAGTACAGAAGGTTCCAGTGCAGCTGTTGCCCATATACTGTAAAAGTATGCAACAGTTTCGCTTGACTGTGCTAAGGTGATAGTCCCTCCTGCTCAGTATACTGAGGGAATGAATACAGTACACATAGGGAGAATGACTCCCTATAACGGCTTGCTTTCATCAGTTAATGCTACTTGCCAGTAACTATTTTTCAGATCTATACTGGAAATGGAAAAAATCTGGGTTTGCCACCGTGTTCTTTTAACGATTACTATTGGAGTGCTCCATGCGCTGTTAGATTTCTGAATAACGCCCTCTGCAAGCATCCTATCGGCCTCCTCGTATATAATCTTCTGTACCGCGGGATTCTTGTGTCTGTGCTTCTGGTTAACTCTTTTCTGTTAACTCTCTTAACCCTATCGCATCATCTATAACGCACAAATATCCTGTACTGCAAATGTCGGTAATAAATTAACTCCAGCCAACGTAAATGTAGGCTCGAGTTTATTGATTAAGTCCATGCCGATTAGCATTTTATGTGATAAGTTTGAAACCAAAAACAATTTACAGTATAAATTAACAGTATAAATTAATGCGTCCCCGCGCAATAATTCCGAAAAACCTCTGAAAATCTGTGCATCGGCGAATTCGTACACTATCTTCAGCTCATTCACGCACTCTAAAAATGCGTGTACATCTCTGCCGTCGAAATAACAAGTCCATTTTCTCATTTGATCTAAAACTCTGCGCTCGAACGCCGTACAAAAGCGGCGCGACAAAATTTCGCTTCCAGCCTGTCTCCTATCCTCCGACTCCGTCACTTCTCCGCTGGAAAACTGAAATAAATGTCCAGGAGGGCAACGACGCTTTAAGCATGTTTGCCGATTACCATAATTCGAGCCAGAAATTGCTCTTTCGAGCGTGCCAGACTCTCGGGGGCGTGCGCGCCTCGTATTATGACGTTTCGCGATGCCGACGAGCGCTCGAGACACGCGCCGGCACGCTCCCATTGAGCTCCTCCAATATGTATCGAAGCGGCGGCGACGACACGAAGCCGTACGCCGCGTGGGAGGGACGCGCCGATTCCCGAGGTTTCGTTATATGCGAAACGGGGACCGAATTCTTAATTGAGCCACGCTGTTTGCCCTCTGCCTTGTTAACCCTAGGCGCACTTGTGCCAGACACATTCTCTCTCTCTGTTTAAAAAGTCATTTGACGAATGACGGACGTGGATTCCTTTTCTGCCTTTCCCACCGGGGCTGTATACTGGGCTAAGCTTCCGGCGCGCGAGAGCTCATCGAATGGAATATAAAACGAGTCGATATAAAGTATGAAAGGATTTCGAAATGTCGAGGGCAGGCGGGTTAAGAGGTTTTGCCGAGGGTTTCGATTCGAGTGGAATGAGCAATTTTTGGGAGTATTTTTATTTACGAGATTCGGATTGTGTTACGATATTAAAGCCTTTTTGATGAGCTGTATTAAGCAGCCGGGGGTCAAAAAGGAAACGGAATCATTTTGACCAAAAGATGTTTAAAAACTTTGTCGTCTTGAATTCCAAAGCTATTGTTACTTTTTCGATTTAGATGCATACTTTTTTATTTCTTTAGAATTAATCCACTGAAAATGAATTTGTATGGAGTTCTTTTTTACGTTGTAATTTTCATTACAATGTCAATTTTATTTCTACAAGCGACATTCAGGCGCGCTCCGCGCCCTCTAATTTTATTGCAAATATTCTAAATTTATTTCTTGTGCGAATTTCAAACATATTTTTTGAAATTTCATTTATCTATAATTCATTACAGCCATGTAGAAAATTCATTTTTCAATTTTGAGGTTATGAATTTAAAATTTTTCATTATGCAGCATTGTAAAAACTATTAAGATTTAGTTATATATTTTTTTACATCCAAAAATCAATATTCGGTTTTAAAAATTGAAAGAATTCATAATTCTGACATTCGAACTATAATGACCAATCAAATCAAGCCTTTAAGTGCTTCAACATGGCCGCTCATCACTTTTTTAAGACGGAAATTTACCGAAATATGGATATTACATCACAAAATGTTTATAAAATTATTCTGGAACTAAAAATAACTCAATTAAAAATCCTGCAGGAAATTAATAAATTCCTCTATAAACTAACAAATAGAGTAATAGGTTCATATTAGTTACTAGGACTTGAAACCAGATTACTTACTGTAGATGGGCGGATTGTAACACGATGTGTGCGCGGCAGGTATATCAGTTACATTCTCATCAATCATACTAACAGCAGAGCATGGCTTGTACAAGCATGTCCAGCCTACTGTCCCAAATAATTATTGGCCTGTTCTTCAATCGTTCAGTTCAGATTAATTAATTGGCCAGTTAAGATGATAAATGTGCAATGTAACAGATACTTACCCCATAATAACTCGTGCTGAAATGAGAACAAATTATTAAAGAAGCGATAAGCTCTACATTGTTCTCAGGCCCGAAAAGCTGCTTACGTCAACGAAATGTGCGATATAATGTACAAGTATACTTCGACCATGATTTGCGTTTTTTTTTTGCCAGTCTAATCTACACAATATTAAGGAAAGTTTTATTTTCACGCTTTCTTCTTTAACTTTTATATGAACTTTTTAAGAATAATTAACAGTATCTATAATACAAAGTATCTCCTCAAGATTCCCGAAATACAACCAAGATCTTACAGAAAAGCTCATTAAATACTCGTTTAATTTCTAAATACTCATTCGACTCCCGATAAAAAAATCTAAACCTGCAAAAAAAAAACACCTTTAAAAATATTTCCTGGCCATTTTCGTAAATCTCAGCAATCGCGGCACTCGGTGAACACTCCTCCGCGTGATCAAAGGCGCTCGGCGCGGAGACGCGCAGAGAAAGCGAGAGACAGGAACAGCAGTCGCGGCCGTCGCTGCTGAATTTCCAAAAAAACAGGGCGAGTAGAAAAAGAGAACGAAAAAGGAGCAGGAAAAAAAGAATACTCGCCCGAAGAAGGAGTAGGAGCAGGCTACCGCGGGAGAGAGAGCGAGAGCGCGCGCAAAAAGGGGGATTACAAAACGTGTGCTCGCGCTGAGAGAGAAATGAGCTCGGTGGCTTCGCGCGGCCTCGTAGGTAGGTGCCTTATACCTACCTAGAGGCAGCGCACATCTGGTAGCGGCGCGCCGGAGCGAGAGCGAGCGAGCATTGAACCAGCGAGTGCCACTCGAGAAAACAATAGCGAGCAGCGGCTCTTGTTCGCCCCTCTCTCTTTCTCTCTTCCCTCTGTGCCTCGTTCATCTGCCGTTCTCGCCCTCTCTCTCTCTCTCTCTCTCTCTCTCGTCTTCGTCTCTATCGCTCTATCGTCACCCTGAAATCTTGATCCTATATTCGCGTCCCGACGCTGTTTTCCCCGTGGCGTTTTCGCAAAAGGTGTATACGAGCTGGGAGAAATTGCGATGCGCTGGGTACGCTGACCGGAGAATTGAGAGTTACTAAAGTGATTAGCGAAAATAGTCAACGTTCGGACTTTGCAGAATGTGCATGCAACATAGAGTGACGTTGGTACAATAAGTTTTGATTACAAGATTATAATTTTAGCAAATGTTATACATTCAAGCATTATAAATTGTTTAAATATTTTTATCATCTTTAATAGTTGAATGAAAAATTCATTGATTTCAGCAAATATTCCTTTTTTTACAGGTTATTCTTTATTTTCTAAAAAAGAAAAATTTTATACATTAATTGACTAACTTATAGATTTTATTAATTAACTTAAGTGGACATCACATTTCTGTGTTTAACTTATATTTCCGCGCTTTAATAAATGAGATCTTAAGTTTTTAATTATTTATATACTTCTTCCAAAAATTATAATCACAGTCTCGATAATAATAAATTTTCATGAGATTCAAATATGTATCCATCGCAAACTTGTTTTTAAATAAAATTTATATTTTTTATTTTTCATTGGTCTATCCATTGTTTATAATTTTACTCAAGAATTTTACTTCTACGAATCAATTTCATTGTTTTTCGCATGTGCGACTTCGATTTTATTCATCTTTCCCAAATTTTTTATGTCGGCTTCGCAGGTTCAACAATAGCCACTGTGGTCAGATCGTAAACCGAAGAAAGTCTGTGAACTCGAGAAGGTCGGTTACGATTCATATCCGCCAAACGATCCGGTTCGCTCCAAGGTTGAGTTTCTGCTTTTCCAAATAGCAGGAAGAACAGATTCGACAAAAAGTAAATCATAGCCGCAATGTAGAATATCGTTCTCCACTGCTTCACATCAGTCTGTAATCAGAGCAGTAAATTGTAGTTAAATTTCCCACATAAAATATTATTACTTGAATACACAACATACCGGATCTTTGATGATAATACCACAAGTCAGCGGAGCTAGAATTCCAAAAATGTTCCCGATCGCATTGGTGATAGACATCATCGTACCAGCGAAGAACGGGCTAAGATCAATGTGATTAATCTGAAAACCGCTGGTGGTTCCGGCATTAAACCCTACTGCCATCATCAAAATCAGAACAAGTACTACTTTATCATTAGTCCTGACAAGGCACAGTATCACCATGGCTAAAGCTGGTATCCACAGTCCCACTGTGTTACTGATCTTACGTACACTCTCCACCGATGCACCCTTGCGCAGTGCGAAATCCGATAACCATCCGATGGGGAATCCTAGTAGCCACATGCACAGATATGGCACAGCTGACACTGCTCCGCTCTGTAAAGAAGGAATGTTTGTAAAATTAAGCGGTGGCTTTTCCAGCAAGGCTTCAAATTTATCATTTCTCAATGCTTTAAACTCGATTTACACAATTGTTTTATAAAATTTTTGACGAATAAAAGAATACTGTACAAGCCTTTTGAACGTCGAAGCTGAGGATGGACTTCATGTAGGTTGGCATTTCCGTGAGCAACGTGTAAAATCCCCAGTTACTTCCAGAGTGAACAATGATCAGAGACCACATCGGCAGCGAAGTCAACATCGCTTTCCACGGCACTTTGTAGTTCTGCAAAGACAAACGTTTCGCTCTAGTTTATCCACATTGTCCGAGGCGTCATCTTTTCCCAAAAAAGATGCATTTTGTTTTATACTTAAAAAACGGTACTTCAGAAGTTTTTTCCAATCTGCCGAGGCTGGTGTCGATGTAGCGCATTTCCCTCGGGCAAATGGTCGGATGATCGGACGGCTCGTCGGCGCCCATGTAATAGAAGAAGACGCTCCAGATGATACCGCAGACGCCGAAAACGTAAAAGACGCTCGGCCAGCCCATTCTGGAGGCCGAGAGCGCGCCGGATAACGGCATTGTCACGACGGTGCCGAATGTTCCTGCGTTCATTACAAAAGACCCTAAAAATAGATGTGCATTGTTGGTACAACGGGGCGAGTTGCTTTTTTAAATTTGATACGGTGGAGAATGGAGTGTAGATTAAAACTAACGAATCACGGCTGACGAAAGACGTTGTAACAACAATATCTCAAAATTTTAAGTTTAATTTTGCAGCAGTCCTCCGCGAGTTGCATATAGTTTTCTATTATGATAAGAAGAATGTTGCATACCTAATCTTGCTCTTTCGGCAGGCGGAACCCACTTCGACATTAGAGTCTGAGCACACGGAAACACGCAGCCTTGCGATAATCCCGTAATAACCCTGCAGCAGATCACCGCTATCCAGCCGAAGTTTACGGCCAAGACTGGTATCAATAAATTACTAAGGGAGCACACAAGAATACCGCATGAAAGAAGCTTCTGAGCACTTCTAGTTTTGGCAATGTAACCACTAGGCACTTGGGTCACTATATATCCCCAGAAAAACGAGCTTAAAATCATCGAGTTCTTGTTCGAGTCCCACTGGAATTCCTGTAAAATACATAATGCTATTTAGACTGGGCTTCTTTCTTCTTTATTTGGAATTCATTAAACATAAAGAAAATATTTTTATTTTATTATTAGTAAACTTGAGAGAGATAAAGACGTTTCACCGAAAAAGCATGGAAGTCAAGTTTTTATTATCGAAAAAACTGAAGATACACAATCAGAATATGATATCGTTCGTAAAAAGTTGTTTTTAAATTACCTCTGATACGGCGAAAAGGGATTTTTAAAGTTTACGAATTTCAGTGCTTTTATCGTAAGCAGCCGATAAATTTTAATGCTTGTAAAAATATTTAATTAAAAAATTGTATCTTTTACGCGTGATTTCAGATTATACTCATTATTTCTTAATCGTCGCTGAAAACAAATCTAAAAAGCTGCGAAACCAAGATTATATTTCAACGATGCTTCGGTAAACATCTTTTTCGATCTATTACAAACCCAGAAAAGCATCTAATTCAAATTAACAAACACAACGATAACAAACGTTCCGAAACTCAAAGCAAACTAAATTAAAAAAAAAACAAAATGCACACCCACGTACCGGAAAATTCGGATTTGCCGACTTGGCGTCCGTCATGGCGACGATGGTCACCGACATGCAGACGCGCACCGCATAGGCGATGGCGATGCCCAGGAACATGAGGAAGATCTGCACGTGCCTCGTGCCCAGCTTCTCCGCGGGATGCGAGAAGCTCTGCAGCAGCGGACTGCTCTCGCACGTCATCTTCGCGCGAATAGCGGACCGACAGCCGAAAATACACGGACCTCGCGAAAAAGAACGACGCGTTTGGTTTTATTTAGCGAGGGGCTATCGTCTTCGCGCTCGCGAGATAATTCTCCGAACTGGCTGGCCGGGCTTGGCGGTATCGCTTGCTTTTTTAATTTCGAGTATAATTACACGAGGAGCGTGGAGAGGCAGAAAATCGCTTGTGCCGTGTAAACAATGTTAGTTGACCGGCTTATCGCTGGTGGGCCGAGATTTCGAAGTGTTTTTCCGGCTTTTTAAATTAATTATATTTTAATAAATGTAGAATGTTTGTGAGACAATGAAGTTTTATGTTGTGTAACGTAAAATTTTATTTCGTTATACGTACTGTATACGTTTAATCTATAGAAACTGCACTAATTATTATTATTATTTATCTAATTTATTCACAATTATCAGCATTGTTTTTATTAGGAATAAAATAAAAGGTGTTAAAGAATATATAATTATTCAAATTAAAATTATAATTAGTTAGTCGGAATAATAAATGGCCAATTTTTCTTTAAATATTAGCGATATAGCTTTTAATTTTGATTAAAATTAGCAATCACAATTTGCTTTAGACATTAAAAATAATGGACTTTAATGCCAATCTAATAAACAAACAACAAACTTTCTTAAAACGAGTAGACAAGTTTTTATTAAAAACACAGTACAAAAGTCATCCTTACAATTACACAATAAATAATTCAGTAAAAAGCCAATAAAAAAGTACAAATTTAAAAGCAATGCACGAATACTCTTTTGCAGGGAATACTCGGCTTCTTCCAGACGCCGAACGAGACGTCGTCGCGCATCGTCATCCAGGTGTAACTGTTCAACTGGAACATGTAAAAATCGTTTCGCGGCTCGAACTGCGCCTCCACGGGCATCGACTGGTCCACCATCATGCCCGACGTGTAGCCGAGCTTCGTGCACATATTCGTGACCTCCCGCTGCGATTCCAGCGGCCGCGGCAGGCACACCGATTGCAGAGTGCCGAACGCCCTTCTCATCACTTCGCCCTTGCCGACTCTGGAACGTGATCGAAAAGCAGGGGTTAATGTATAAGCTTTTACGTGCAGAATTTATTATGAGGTATTATACTAACGGCTGTCTGGCTTCGGTCTTGATTGACCAACAGACGCTTTGTTCCTCGTCTTCTCCGTGTGGACAGTCAACTTCGCCGTCGCACACGAAATCTTGAGGTATGCAAGCTACCGTTCCATTGTACATACTCCTGCAAGCAGATCAAACATTGAGCGAAGTGAAGATTTTTATAATAATTTTGAGAGAAGGATTTAAAATGATTATTATTAAAATTATTGTTAATTTGTACGAAGTCTAGATTTAAGAACCGTATCAAAGAAAGTTTCATTTCGAAAGAAACTCGTTTAAGTGCATTCAAGGCTATTCTTTCGCAAAGTAAGACCTTGAACAAACATTCAATATTTGAGTACTTTAAAGTGCAGATCTTCATTCGTTTGAAGTTTTTCGTGGTCAAAAAAATGCTCGCTCTTTATTTTCACAAGATATAACAAACAAGATTTGAAAGAAAAAGAACATTTTTTATAAACTGCAGTAAAGTAGAAACAATAAAGTACACAGTATAGAGTCTTGTATTAAAATCGCCAAGAAAGCATAATTTTTCAACGGATAAAAGTTACTTACTTTGCACACTTGAAACTCGAATCTTTACACAAGCAATTTTGATAGGATTCGTCGGACTTGTCTAGACAATGCCGTCTACCGTCGCAGACACGTTTCGGATCAGTCATTTGCAAATACTCAGCGCAATTACAGTTTGCTGGCTCATCGCTTCCGTCCTCGCAGTCGGTTTTTCCGTCGCAGAACAATTCCTTCGCGACACATTTCCCGTTTCCACATCGAAGCTGAGCTTTGCTGCATTCTAAAATACAACGACCGATAAGCAATCTGTTTATTACAGAAGTATACTTGAAAAATTTTTTTTTTTTTACAAATACTTATTTTACATAGCACTTGATATGGACTAAACTCTATTCTCAATTTGGACAAAGGAAAATCTAATATCAAGTTATATTTCCAAATTGGCTATAAAAGGCTTACTGCATTCCAAAACGTCGTTCTCGCATCTGTCCTTCATTTTCGAGCAATACTGAGGGCTCTCGTCGACTCCGTCTTGGCAATCGCGCACACCGTCGCAAATGCGATCCCATCGTATGCATTCGCCTAGAGAGCATCTGATGCCCTCGCAAGTAGGCTCCTCGATCGGGTCCACTTTTTCGTCTAATAAATAATAATGTTTATAAATAATCGTATTCAAAGAATTTTTAAATATTTTCTGATAAAGTCTTACCAATAGCTTGGGAGAGATGAGCGTGTATGTAATCGATACTATTGAGAATTTGTTTATTTGCAAATCCGCAGCTTTCGTCTTTGTCTTGGAAGACGGCGGCGGGATACCAGCCACCATTGCTCAAACAAACGACGTTTCCGTTCCAGTTGACTGTTTCGTTGATTTTCTGAAAAAGATTTTAATCCGTGTATTAATTCGCGTTACGAGCTGAAACGATTTTTTGAGGTCAAAAGTTTGTTAAATTTACAGAGCAAGAGGACGTGTCGTCGTTTTTCTCGATGTAGCAGCGGTGACATTTGGGACAGTTGTCTAGAACTGGCTGCAAAAACTTCATTTTCCTTTCGTGCTTATCGTTAACTCCCAAGGCGACACAGGTGTCGTCCTTATCAGCTGGGAAAATTCTGCAAAATTCATGTAAAAATGCTTTATTTTAGTATTTTTTTTGCGAATTTTTTTAAATTTAAAAATTGATAGTTAATACCGTCCTAAATAAACATACCTTTTTTCTAGGTAAAGCGGCTGCACGTAACGTGTCATATTAACTTTGTCTTTCAGTCGAAATAGCGAAGCATCAGAATTTTTAACAGGTTTGATATCTACAATTTGAGATTGTTGTTGGTAAGGACTATTAAATGGTAAGTCCGGCGAAGGCACTCCTAACAAAGCTGTAGTATAATTTTTATTCAGGCTAAAAATAATTAAATAATGTACAGAATGTATTGCTGTTAATTAGTAATTTCATTTAAATTGCAATTTAATTGTTCTCACTCAATTCCTTCGCCGCACTTCGAGTTGCTGAGAAGTAAATTATTCTCCAGAAGAACAGCGGAGCAATGATATTTCCCGTCGACAAAAACGGAAGCCTCCCACGGCCACTGATAAGTTCGCTCTTTCGTTTTCGGATCCACCTTGAGGTGAACGTTTACCTTTCTGTCGAGAATTGGTTTGCAGCGAACGTAAAGGCCAAAGCAAGTTTTATTATTATTGGCTTCTCTCTTCGAAGGGACGAAGTGAGGCGGATACTCGTAGGGTACCGGAGTCTTGTACGACTCTCGGTTCTCGGCGAGTTTCTTTGGTTGAACCATAACTTCCTCGGCAGAGTCCAGATTTCTAAAACCAAAACAATTCATTGTACCGTCTTAGAATAACAAAAATTTTACAATCTTGTTTTAATGCAAAAACGTAAATTTGAATATTGAAAGAGACACTCACCTGAAACCAAGATATTCGCAGATCTTTTGACCAGCGTTCGCGCGTTTCGCTTCGTTACGATATTCGGACTTGAAGCACATGGGAAGCCAGGCGCCGTTGTCGTAGCGCGTCAGCACTCCCTCGAGATTCAAGTGGGGTCGCTTGTCCAGGTCCAAGTTTATTTCCTGGCCGTTCGTGAGCGCGACTGTATATTATTTGATAAAAGGTAAATCTTTGCTCGTCTCCTCGATTGAAATTAAAATTCGAATAAAATAGAGCTTGGGGCGGGGCAGAGATTAGCGTTAAAAATTGCGAGGATAAATGAAATTTGTAGAAGCAACAATGTACTCACAGCAGTCCAATTCGTCTTCGTTCAACCTGCAGTCCATAGTCTGATCGCACCTCTTTCGCTTCGGAATGCACGTTCCACTTCTGTAGCAGTGATATTGATTTTCTTTGCAAAAGTCTGAAAAATCGAACGTCGTCTTTATTCGAAGTTGACATTCTTCGCTAAAGATAAGATTCTTATAAGACTCAAATTACCGCATCCTTCCTCGTCGGATCCGTCGTAACAGTCGACGCGGCCGTCGCAAACCGCAGACGGATACTGATGCTTCAGGTAGTCCTTGCAGGTGCAATCTTCCTCGTCCGACGTGTCCTCGCAGTCGAATACGTTGTCGCACCGTTTCTCCAGCGGAATAGTTTGAATGATTCTGAAACGCGATCAAAGTTCAGTTTAAAAAAAATAAAAAGAAATCATTCATCCACCCAAAAGGGCATCAGTATATATACCGTTTGCAAGCGAAGTGTTCCGGCATATCGGGCACAATAATCCTGGCGGTCGTCGTTTCGACGTCGGCGTGGCTTGGCGTCGTTTCGGTGAACGGCGGAGGATTCGTCGCGTAAATCACGGCGTTCGTAACGTACGTTCTCGGATTGTCCCTCGACCACTGAGAAATCACGGGTTGCTGCTGCTGCTGCTGCCTGTCGTCCTGCTTCGCCGCGGGCGCCGCTTCTCTGTTCAGCAGTAGTTGTTCGAGGGGCGGCACGGCATTGTTGTAAGACTGCCGGAGCCGCGAGTAGTAACCGACGTAGGGACAGTCGATCTCGTCCTCGGCGCCGATGCAGTCGACCCTTCCGTCGCAGCGCTGATCCCAGCGGATGCACTTCTTGTAAGGAGGACTGCACCAGAACCCGTTGCAGTCTGATGTAAAAACAAAGTCGATGAAAAGCGTCATCGAATTTTGGTTAGATTCTGCGGTTTACGCATTTTTATCGTACGTACATTTCACGCGATACTTTTCATCCGATTCGTCATAAGTGTCTTTCGCTTCAGGCTCTTCAGCACCCCTTTGCGGCTCAAAGTTTCCGGGCCTTCCTACGAAGCCAGGCGGGAATTGAGCGGCGTTCGGAAACTGCTGCTGAAAGCTCTTCTCGGGAGATTTGACCGGCGCGCTGGAATCTTGCGGCTTTCCAACGAAATCAGACGGAAACTGGGCCGCGTTCGGCATCGATAAAAATTGCTGCTGATAATCCGCCGGAACGAAGGTGCAGTAGTAGGGCAAATTGCCCGGATTCGGCTGTCCAGGGCGCATCGGGCCCATCTGGTTCATCATCGACATTGGGTACTGAGGCGACGAAGGAGACGAACTTCCGGGAAACGGGAAATTGGAATTGGCAAACGGCGACGGGGGACTGTTCGGAGAGTAGTATTTTCCTAAAAGTACAATTAGTCAAGTGCTTTTTATTATTTCACAAAAAATGAATAATAATTTTATATAAGCATTGAAAATTTGAAAACTGAAACGCGCAAGAAAAGAAGGACTTGAATTACCCGGTTGTTGGCCATACGGCCCGAAGAATGGAGTGCCTGGCTTGGGCTGATAGGAATTTGAGGACGATGGGGGTCCGTAAAAGCATACCGGAACAGACGGCCAACTACCTTGCGGCGTAAACTGAATCTGCTGGCTCGTCTTCGTTGTCTCTACAGTTGGCAGAATGATCGGTGTCGGCTCCATGTTACGCGTCACCTGAGATTCTTCGCGCTCTGCCGAAAGATGCGTTTCTGTTAAAATTGCTTGAGCGAAAATAAATATCTTACGTATAAAAGTGTGTATTGATATTTTATTATTGCTATTTTAACATTTTTTTTATCAGTAAATGTATTAAATATTTTTAAGAAACTGATTAGAAGGTAATTTTTACCGATATCTGGAATTTCTACGGGACGGTGATGAAACATGTACTTTCTCGTTGCTACAAAAGAATCAGTGTGTTCTGATTTGCTATTATTCTAAATAAATTTTTTTTTTATAAAGCAACAATTTGAAATTTAAGTCAGTTAGATAGCAATATTAATTATAAAATATCGATGGAACATTTGAACAATTTTAAAATATAAATTAGATTTTGTTTAATTGAACAAAGAATACAAAGAATTTAAACTTTTAAAATTTTATATGCTTTTTAGTCTCATTATTGATTTTGATCAATGACCATTCAATTAGATTTAAACGGAATTATTAAGAATCCATTTGAATTGAAATTAATTCAGTTATTATCGATAAAACCAACTAATAAAAGTGCTTATCATTTTTAAAAAATCTTTAAAAACTTTACCGCCTCCACCCGAAACCGCTATAATACCTGGCTCGTTCTCGACGATGGTCGTATTGTGAATCATCTCCGTAATCTTGACTTGGTCCGTGTACTTGGACCTATTGTACGCGGACTCCATGATCTGCTTGTTCAATACCGGGGTCTTGGGCACCCGGTCGCTCCTCTCCTCGCCCAGGTTCTTGTCCTCCTCCTCGCTCGTCGCAAAATCGTTGCCGTCGGAGTAAACGCGGCTCTCGAACAACGGCAGCAGCTCTCGAATGTGCTGGTTGTCGTTGCGCCCGAAGGGAGATGGGAACACGCCGTCCACGTCGTTCGTCTCGTCTTCCTGGTGGGGATTGACGGCGTTCTGGCACTGCAGGCACTCCATAATCTTGCGGAATTTCGCGTCCTTCGAGTCGGTCGCGCGGAGATAGCCCCGATCGATTAGCGCCTGTTGTAAGCGGTCGATTCTTTTGTACGCTGCGCCGGTAATGCCTTTCATACCTAATTCAGTGGTTATTAATTGAAGTAGAAAATAGTAAGTGGACTTGTAAACGTACAGTACGTCGTAAGTTCAAATTGTAAACTGTATTAATAATAAAGTAAACATGTTGAATTACTTGTAATTCTAAATAATAATAAAATGATGACTTTAAGTTTTCAAATAACCATAAAAAGAACTTCCATACCGTCTAAAACGATTTTACACTCTTCTTGCCTGCCTCTACAATCGGGAATATTGCCTACCAATGGAATCTGCCTCTTTTTCCGATTTATTTCACTATTATCATCCAGTGTGTTATAAAAATTTTTCCACTGCAGTAAATCGTATTTTTTAGCGTTCAATGTCGCACTTTTTGTTTCCGGATTTACGGTCAATGTTATTTGAGAAAGTGGCGGCTCTTCTTCGCATGCCAGTGGATCGGAATGATTTGGAGAGAAGTATTCTTTCAAGAAAATTTTAATAAAATTGAGAAACTTGATTTTTTTATTGCATTTTAAATTTTAAAATTGTTCAATGTTTAAGTTTTTTTTAGGTGTATCGATTAATCATCAAACGTCGGGAAAATAAATTTAAAATTTACCTGACTGCAGAGCGACGTAAATTATCATCATGATTAAACCGACTGTAAGTACCAAAGAAAAGAGCGCTGCCATAAAACTGGTTTTATAATGAAACCCGAAACTGTAACAGCGTCTCGATTTGTAATCATTATTTAAATCCTCCATGCTTCTATCTGCAAATTTGAATTTTATCATCATCAATAATTTTCTTACAACGAATAAGCGATTTATAAAATAATCTTAATCACATTACCGTAGAGAATGTTTGAATTCCGCTTCTGATCATTAAATCTAAAATCCTAGAATCATTGAAAATAATTCATTTAAATCGTCTTAATTGGAAAATAAATGATCACAGTAAGGAAGTTCGAAATTTACCATCTCTGATGTAAAATCCTGCGCCTCGTCAAGGCTTGTTCACCGCTCCGCGCGCCGACGACTTCTGACCGACCCACAAAAACAGAATCGAAATAGCGCCGAGCTCAGCCGATATCGCGGAGGTAAGCACAAAGGAAAATTACTCGGTAAGCTTTCGTAACGGTTTTTCGCGTTTCGGGCGATCGACGCGCGGGGGTAATACACGCATCGCGGGTGCGTTCGTTTTTAGCCTGCAAAGACATATTTTCGGCGAGCCGCGGCTGCGTAACTGCTTCGCTGGAATGCGACGATGATTCGGCAAACTGCATTAGTAACCCCGATTAATGAAATATTTTTGTCGGTGAGCCTGTACGTATACATTGTTGAGAATTTTGTTTTTAATGGAACACTTTTTATTCAAGTATACTTTTATTTTAAAATAATAAAATCTTGGCAAATAACGATAAACATTTGTTTAAACAAAAGTAACTGCAAATGTTTTGATCTAAAAAAAAGTTGAGCAGATCCTACATATATATTAGAGTCTAATAATTTTAATCTAAATGAGAAAATCATTGTACGTCTAAATGAGGTTTATACATAATAATTTGAAATATTTAATAAGAAAACTTTCAATTGAATATGATTAAAAGTAAAAAATTTTTATTAGATTTATCAAGTTATGCAAAAATTGAAAAACATAAAAAATAAGATAGTTCCCATCATACGGACTACCAAACCACTCGACATAAAAGTCTATTCAGCAATTTTGTATTAAAGCCAATTACACGAACGTCAGCATTTGTGAACAAGTGAATGAATTTTGTTTTGTAGTTCCACCGGACTCAACTTTGCATTCAGAAAAAATAGAACGAGCTGAGCGAATCTAAAAAAAAAAAATCGTTGTATAAAAAGTTCATTCGAACCTCTTGACGTTCGAATATTGAAAACCATTGAAAATCTATTTTGCAGAAAGATTTTTATTAAAAATATAACGTAATGTATACAAAAATCATAAAAAACATTATGTAAATGAACGTGTAAATTTGTTTCTTATTTGTTGTTTCGAAAGTATGTTAATTTTTATTTATGGCTTGAATTTTGTTGATTGTTTACCTCTTACTGCCATGTCGGTAATTTGCTACGTTACTATATAACATGCACAAAAAATTCAAGCTTCGCGAACACGTAAACAAATTAATTGCTGTTTTAATCGTCAGTAAACTTACACGCAAAAGAGTCAAATAGTCCCCAACAAGCGTTTAAATTAGCAAAAAATAAAATCACCGCATCAATAGCTCCAAATTGTCGATTTTCGTGCAGTTTTCGATCCAACAATCAGTACTAATTGCGCCAATTTGAGCGAGAAAGACACAGAGGGGGGGGGGGGGGGTCGCTCCGTTCCCGGCCCGCATGGCGAATTTAAAATCTTGGTTTTCGCGAAACGGAAGAATATAAAAGAAACGAGAAAGGGACACTCGAGTCGATGCTTCCGATAGCCCGCATCCTACGTGTATTTATCACCCCGTAGCGCGGCGAGCGCCACTCTCTCCCCCCTTCCCTCCGCGCTCGGCGTTCACATCGGGGTACGCATCAATTTTCCCCCTTTCGTAACACTATTCGATCGGCCAGGCTTGATTTCGTCGAATATAATCCAGAGCGAAATGCCGGCTCTCACGCACTTGATTCCCGAGCTATTCCCGGGTTATATACAATTAGTCGCAAGCACGGAGTTCAATGGTATATAATATTATTCATAAAAATAGAGATTATATTGACCGTTGTTAAATAATTTAATATGTATATTCTTTTTTAACCAATGTATTTTCTTTTCCAAATAGCTAGTTTATTTATGAGATCTTTATACTTTTAAACATACTTAAATTTTAATCCTATTTAGTGGCGGTATTGATTGGTATTGCTGTCACACTGAGCAAAATGTATATTTATTGCACCGATGTTTCTTAAAAGTAAGCCTTCCCGAGGTGACTGGTAACAAATTATATCTCTTTGAAATTAGATCTCAGAGAGAGGCGTACATTAAAACGATTCTTTCTTTGTGTCAATCAGACGTGTGTCTCTTCCTCTCTTTCTTCGGGACACAATAGTACATTTAACTTTCAAGCACAGCTTCTTTATTTATACTTTTTAAAAAAACTATCTGTAATAATTATTCAATTAAATGAACCGCATTGAATTCCCGTCCCTCTCTTTTACGCGCGAACCAGAAATACCGCCCTCTAACGCACAAAGCAAAGACAATAGATACCCCAGCGACAAAGCCTCGGAGAGCCAATAAAAAAAGCCGCGAGCCAAAGGTAATGAAAACAAAAAAATCGCAAAACCGCCATGGAGACAAAAGCCAGCCGCGTCCGATTCGAGCGCGTCCGACGTATCGCTGAATCGGCGATCGATTAAAAATTGAAAAAGGGGCCCGATATATAGTTATATACGGAGGAGAGAGCGGAACGCGAAAACAATGGCGCAGGCCGGGGCAAAAAATAATTGGATGATAGAGGAAAAACTATATAAGCTACAAGGCATATGCGCACTCGAGAGAGAAGAAGAGGGGGAGGGGTGGGGGGGTGCTCGAGTGCGCACACATGCAGAGAGCACAGCGAGCGAATGCGGTTTCGCCTCATTGAGCGCGCATATAACGCGCGCCGGCTCACGTCCGACGGGGCACGTCCGCGCGTTATCTCGGTCAACTCGGGCCGCGATCGCCGCGACCGATCTGAAATAAAGCGCCTCTCTCCCTCTGCACTTTCAGATACGGATCTACCCTTCGCGTGCTCTCCGCGCGGCTGCGGTGCTTCTCTCCTCCTCCTCCTCCTGTTGCTGGCTCTTACTCTTTCGCTAAACTTTTCGATTAATGGCTTTCTTTCGCTTTAGGACGTTGGCCGCCATTGCCGCGTTTAAGCGATGATGTTTAATTCCGGTTGAAATCAAGGTTGGACCTTTTGTATCGATTCAATTTTATTTTTACGCGGCAATCGCATTAAAAAGTGAATGGTAATTAATAACGAGCCCGGCGCATTTAAACGCGGCACAAAGAATCTAAAATCAAACGCTCCAGAATCATACTTCGAAGAACTACACAACAGCAGCCATTACCGAAGGCAATCCTTCACTCCCGGCAAAGGGCTGAATTTCTCTCTTTCAAGCTCTCGCTCTCTCGTCCAGACTTCTACACCCGGGCCCGGTGTCTTGGCAGAAATAATCAAGCCCCTTATCGCATTGAGCCGAGAGGCGCTTGTGCACAAAGCACACGTGCGCGAAGGAGAGCGAGAACGCGGAGGAGGGAGGAGGAGGAGAAGAAGAAGGCGAAATCCGTCGGCCGGAGGGAGAAAGAAACAGAGAGCGATCCGTTGGCTGGCTGAGTCTTAGATTGGGTTCGCGACGGCGGCGGCACACGCGAGGAGGCATGGAGAGTGCTCCCGAGCGACGAGGAGGACCTCTCGTCGTGCCCTTGAGGGGGCGAAGGTCCAGGTGTAGGTCCCTCTCTCTCTCTCTCTCTGTTTAACCCTAAATACGCCGCGTGCGTGCACCTTTCGCCGATGGAATTCTTTCGGATCTCGCGATTCTCGGGCATCGTTTTTATGCGCGCGCTCGCGTTGCCCTCGGTAATCGGTTCGGCTGTTTGATTGCCGAGAGCCGCTGGTTTTCGAGCGCGAGCCCTCTCTCTTCTTCGGCGTTTCTTTGCCGGCGCTCCTTTTCTCTACCGCCTACTTTCAACGGTTCTTTGCCGAGGATTTTCGGTGCTTGGGCGTATTGTGTATATACGTTGATTGAATCCTTGTTGAGACGCGATGAAGAAATGCGTCGGGCGAAATTGGAATAAGAAGGTTAGATTGGTAAAATGAGAGATTAGAAATCAAAAGTATTATAAGTATATTGTGCTTATGTACGATGAAAGCGCTAATTAATTAAGTACAAGTTTTCCTTTTGTAACCTCAATGACCTGGAATCAATTGCATGAAAGAATAAGAGTGCTTACGTCAACACCGAGATTGTATCTGTGCCTTATTACTTCAAACCTGTTACCTCAAGTGCAAAAAATCTTTTTATGTTTTGATTTTTTTTTCAAAATGTATTATGCATTCAAAAATAAGTATAATAACATTAACTATAAACATGAACCGGCGAATTGCTTCCTCCTAGAAGAAGTTTTGTGATAGTAACTTTTGGAGTTGTTTGAAAAACCTGTTATAATTGTATTTTAAGGTGTCAGGAACGAGAATAAATGGTTTTTGAAAAATGTCTGTATGGATGTGTGTGTGTGTGTGTGGTGTGTGTATACGCCTGGATTTCAGCTTCTACTGAACGGATTTGCATTTTTCACGGCTCATTTTTTGCTTTTTTTTATGATGGCGAGAACAAAATTTTTTTTGTATTTAGTTTATTTTTTTTCGTTTTATCGCAAATTTTCAATAATCGAAAAATTTAATTTTACTTTTTTTTAATGATAGGATTGAAATATTTGAATCGAACAAAGACCATTTTAAGGTAGCTCTATAGGTACTCTCTAGTCAGTTGAGATATTAAAAAAAATTTCTTTTTAAACACTTTATTATC
>JAWWEO010006333.1:0-40925 GCA_035582975.1 Ormyrus labotus
CTCGGCTTCGCCTCGGGCATCATGTCGCGCAGTGCAGGAATTTCATTCTTTCTGCCCTTGTAGCGTAATATACTATTAAAATAGCTCGCGCTTCATCCTCCTTCTCTTAGATCACTTTAATTTAAAAAATGGGAATAATTAAATTTTTATAAAAATTCCAAGTTAATTCATTTTTCATTCTTCTTTAAAGTAAAGTTGTTCAAAGGACAACCCCAGAAAAAAGAACAAGGATGACGAAGTTTCTCCCGAAGAATTATGAAAAATAAAGAAATAAGATATTCACTGTACGACTGCACTCTGCGTACTCTACAGAAACCCGAGGAAAAAGCGGAGAGAGAGAGAGACAGAGAGTGAGAGAAAAAGAACTAGGGACAAAACGCGCAGCGGTCGGATATGGAGGATATCATATGCCGGACATGTTGCGAGTAATGCTCGACTCGCCTCCCGCTCTTCCTTCCATTCCCAATGGGGCTACAGGCGCGTTCCATTTCCATTCAGCGAGCTCGCTCCGTCCCCGAGAAGCTGAAGGATCGCGAAGTAAAGAACGAAGTAGGACTTTCAATTTTATGTCAAGCTTTTAGCGTTCGGCCCTGGAGAATAATGGATTAAGTGTCGTTCCCCGGCCTTTTCATTAAGACCACGCTGTCAGACACTTGGCGGAGCGATTTCATTCGGCGCGTGAGGGAAGGCGAAGGTTTTTGGATTTTGAGCGCGGATTGAGGTTGACGGGTTTAGCGGAGGTGACTGCGGGGAGTTTAAAGGATTGACTTACGTTCGTCGAAGTTTGAGGAGCGGAGTCGCTGGCTTGCGTCGATAACGAGGATTGTTTTTGGAATTGGGTTGGTTTTGGATTTTCTTGGTTTGTCGGGATAAATTATTTAGCTGAATATTTATTCCAAGTGCAGAGGATGTCGTGAAGAAATGATTTTGCGTCAGCAGACTTGTTTAAATCAAATTCAGGCTAAATTTAATTACAGTTCCATTTCATTTCAGACAACTGTTAACTGCACGTTTTCAGATAGGCTCCATCGATTTAGAAAATTATGATATTATTTTATTTTTTTATATATTCGTTCATTTTTTAAAGTTCGCGATCGATTAATGAGTTAGTTTGTAAAAAATAATAGATAAAATTTTCGAAAGCCAACACGTTCTTAGAATGATCGACGTAATGAATAAAAGATAAGGACGCGAAAAAGTTGTAAGCACGGTATACGATTCATTTATAATTCATGAACGATGCAGAACAGTATGTCTGAATTTTGAATTTCAATTATTAAATAAATACGTACTGTAATGAAATTTATCGTGCTTCAATGGAGATATTAACATATCCCTAAAGATCCCTTGCCAGAGACACGAAATGTATGTTACAAAATATTGAAAAGCGTCACGTTAAATACATAAAAGTAAAACGCGTCTGCAGAATAATTTACCGGGAGGGGTTAAAATAAATATTTATGTTACGAAAACAAAGGTGTCTTATTACTTTTATTTAAAAAATGGTTTACCCAAACGAACCCTTTAAATCAAATTTTAGACTATCAAAAGTTGAGGCTATCCGTTTACCCTTCCTAACCCTTTCCAATCCAATAAAACACCTTTTGAAATTCGAAATTTCCCGCAAAGTAAAGACACAAAAAGACTACTTACATCGTAACCAGCGAACTCGGTTTTGCCAGGCGGTCCTGCCGGACCTGGAACGCCTTTTTCTCCCTGTGCTCCGTCCCGGCCGGGTTCACCTTTTTGGCCCTGAGGCCCTTCAGGCCCAGTCGAGCCCTGATCACCTTTGTCACCCTTTGGACCCGGTGGTCCTTCTTGGCCGCGCTCGCCTGGTGGCCCTGCTGCTCCCTGTTTATGTGGATTTAAAAGGTAGGAGATTAATTTTAGAACATTAATTTTGCATTTGTGAGCGGTGAGTGAGGTGTTATTTGTGTTCTTTTGATTTGAGAAGTGTACAATTTTTGTTATTCAACGTTGCATCATTTATATGTATATATATCTTTTAAACGAGAGAACGAAAACATTTTTATAAATTTCGCATATCAATATTCCATGTTTTTCCTTTTGATGAAAAATTCATCTGCATGTTACACCTCTGAAGTATAGCGATATTAGTTTTCGCTTCCGCGATTCTGCATCATTCATGCGCCCCTTTAATAAAACACTGGCAGAGCGAGACATCGCTTACACAACTTTTAACTTGATACATTTCATCTCACCCAGAAAAAGCTTCAACCCCAAAAAAAAACACTTCAAAATCCCTTCGAGCGAGAGTAGAAAAGAAATAAAGATCGATTCCGCATCCTCAAAAAACGCAAACCCATCGTCATTCTTTCAAAGCTCGCGCATATTACAAAGGCGCGCGAAAACGGCTTTGACGCGGGAAGCGAAAGGAAGAAACGGGGATGGTCCGGACGATCGAGGCAGGCAGGCAGGCAGGCAGCCGAGAGCTGCATCATACCGTCAGTCCGAGCGGTCCTTGCTTGCCCTCCTTTCCGGGATCGCCTGGCTCGCCTTTCTCGCCCTGAAGCATCTGCGGCTTCAAGGCAAAGGACGTCAGCATCGTCGACGGGTCGCAGTTGCAGTCGCCCGGGTCGCCCTTCGGGCCGGGCGGTCCTTCCGGCAGCTTCGACAGGAATTCCTGGGGAAAATTCGAGGAAAATGGATGATATTTCTGAGAGAAAGCTGTCGATCCAACGGCGGGCTTCTGCACCGCGCGGAGGGATCGCGCGAATTTCTTCTGCGCTTCCTTTACTTCTGGAATATTTGCGAATTTTTGGATTATTGAATTCGCTTTGAAGAGAGTTATTTTTATATTAATATTGTATTGGTCGATGAATATTTTTGTTGAACTTTAAAATGACGCGGTAAACATTTTTACTATTTGATTATTATATATTAATTATCAGAGATTAATTTGAAATTCAATTAAAATTCAATCTCTCGTCTGTTTGACAAATATATAATTAATTCTATAAATATGTAATGTTACCGAAGGTACATCGCAAATTAATTATTTCAGCTTTCATGAATAAATAAGAAAATAAGCTATTAAAAAGGAGTGTGTCAATCCAGTTACTCCTTATTACTTCTTATGCAGAGAAAAATTATATTTAAAAACCAGTCATTTAACGTTAAATTTAATCAGCAAAATCCATGAAAGCAATGAAAAGCTCTCGAAGCATACGCTGCTTCCGCGGGCAGGATGAAACATCAATTAACGTCGCGACTTCCCCGCTCGATAAGCGGCGAAAATAGACCTTCGCTCTTAGCATTAGCAGCCCTTTTAATATTTGCTCGGTGCGGGGAGACGGGCGTCGCTCCGTAAATTACGCGAGTACCGAGCTCGGTGATATTTTTTCCCGGGCCGCGCGCTCTCTTTTTTTTTTCTGCCCCCCTCCTGAAATTAGTTTGGAAGTCATACCTCATCGTTAAGTTCGTAGCCTTTGCCCGGCGGACCCGGCGGGCCTCTTACGCTCTCGCCCTTCTCGCCCTTCTCGCCTTTCTCGCCCTTCGTTATGTCTTTCGCTGCAATGGTCAAAGCGGGAATGAGTTTTTTTTTTTTTTTTGCACCCGTTGAGGATGTGATTACAAAACGCTGCCGAATGGAGAATCAGCTCTTTGATTACATTGCTTTCGTGAATATTTAAGAGGGCTTCGCGCTGGAAAGTTCTTTTTTCATTTGCGGACTAAAATTCAGATGGGCCTTTGGAGGCAAAATTTTCTCTCTTAATATTGCTTTCAGTTTATATTAGTTGTATAACGAGAGTGTTTAAAATGCGGTTTTAGCTTTAAAAAACTGAATAGTAAAAAATAATAATTGTTTCTGCGAGTAGAAACTCTGCCGCTTTTACGTAATCCAAAGAAATCTTCAGTTATCTCAAAATTTATATGCACGTGCAAACTCAAATCCCAAATTAACGAGTAAATTTTGCAGTCCAACGAGTTGCCCGACTTGTAGTTCAAAATTCGCCGTTCTCCATTCACTAACGAGCATAATCGATTTATTCGACTTACTGTTTGGATTTGGCGGTGGCGGTGTTATGAGGGGCGGCGGTTTCACCTCTTCACTGTCGGCGTCATCGTCACCCCGGATGATCTACAAGCAGAAAATTCTCAAAACTAATTAGCAAAATCCGGACGTTCGGCGAATTCTCTGTTAGTTGTTATTCACACACGCGATATTTCGACGTATAATTGCGTTCATTTTTAATTAAGTTGTTACTGGAGCGGACAAAAACGTAATGTTCGTTGGACGTACATCAAAATACTACATTGTTATTTAATACTCGCTAATTCTGTGTAAGAGAATATTATCTTAATGAGAATTTAACAATTTGCAGTAGTATTTTGACGGCTGCAACTAGAATGTTAATAGAGTATGAAATTCTGACATAAATAGAGTTGTTAAATAGAAATATAAGATTACATTTACAGCTGTAATAAACGCAATTTACGTTACAGTGTTTAAAAATGAAGAAGGATGTTGTCGACAATAGAACGTCAATACAAGAGAGCATATAGTGACAAAAATTATTATTCACTGAAATTAAGCACTTGAATAATTAATGAAGTAAATTTTACAATCGATCAAAGCATATTTGATTCGCAATCGGTATTTGCAAGAGTCAAAGCACAAACAATTAAGCAGAATCAGCTCGATAAATCTAGTCCCAACGCGGCCCCTCCCCCGGCTAATTACCTAAATCCCGCAATTAGCACTCGAAAATTCTCAGTGTCAAAATTGCTTCCGAAAAAACTTTGTTCCCTCGCGAGGAGCTCTCGTTTCCCAGCGAATGTAGAAAAAGCAGCGAACGTTATAATTGTCGAAGTAACCCGGCTGCGCTCAACGGAGCGAGCTCGGAGGCTTGATTCCACATCGCCGGGAGCTCGAGGCATTACAAGAATGACTGCACACTGCGCCGACAGTCTGCTGCCAAGAGTCACTCGTACAGTTCCTATGCATACTTGGGCGCGACTCGGCGCGGCGTGCTCGCCTTTCCTACATTTTTCATTCGGAGCCTTTCTTTGCCCGTCGCGCCGCCGCTTCCTTCCCTCTGCCGTAGCAGAGAGAGGCGCGGAGGATTATTTCCGAAAGGAGAGCTGCGCCGGAGAGGCTGGTTAAACAGCCGATGCTTAATTGCATTCCGCGCGAGCGGCGCGCGCCCCGGAGAGCGGCGAGGAAAGTTTTTCCTCGTGATTTTCGAGCGACGAATCTGATTGAAAGGGCGGGCTTGATTGTTCCTCGTAGCTGGGAATATCGTTTGATTAGTGTTTAGCGAAGGATTTTAAGATTTTTCCGCTTGGAAGACTGATAAAATTTCGTTTGGCCGCCTTCGATTTTCTTTGTATTCAATCTGATTTGGCGAAACGAAATGTTATTTAAATTACATTTATAAATATTAATTACGAGAGCTCTTATTTAAATGAATTTCCCTTGTAGCAGAGAGATGAATATCGCACGCAATACAGTACGCGAGTCTTGCCATACCAGGCATATTCCACTGAATTCACATGAATATTCCATCTAAATTATTTAATTAATTTCCACGGGATCTTCAAAATTTCAGGAAAATAGATACGCCTCATCCGTACCCGTCTCCCATTCTGTTTACCCGAATGAAATAAAATAAAATAGTCTCCAATTGCGCAGAAGAAGAAGAAAGGGTTACGTTTAAACGTTAATAATGACTTAACAACGCGAATCCATTTAATTTGGAACGCATCCGTTCACGGTTCAAATTAAACAGCTGCTTTGATGTAATTCTAGCATTTCCGCGCAAAGGAAGCGGCAACGGGGCTTCCTCGTTCTCTAACGGAGCTTTTTCTCCCGCCGTATCTCCTCCCCTGGCACCTGTCGGCTTGCGCTTTTTATTCACTGTTCGCAAACAGCAAGATCAATGAGGCCTGAGTCTGCGGGGCGAACACCTCTTTCCTGGGCCGCGCGCCGCTTTTTTTCCTGGCTTAGATTTAAATAATGTTTTCCCAGCTGCATATACTTTATGCAATAATTCAGCTCTCTTATAAGCTGTTTATAAATTTTTAATTTTAAATAATACGGCAGATGAAGTGATTGATTAGAAAGGGTTCCCTTCTTAGGAAACTAGCTTTCATTATTCATTTTGCTTTTGAAATTATTGGTTTTTCAAAATGAACTTAATATTCTTCCTTTAGTGTCCTACTACTATTTAAGGTTTAATAAACATTGAAAATTTTCTAACAAGTTCTCTTCAGAGTTCTCTTTAATATTTGCTCTATATGCCTTTAATTTTTAAGTCACTAACCTCTAGACCGGAAAGCCGATATATCGGCTCGCCCTGTGATATGAACTTTGTATATAGTTGATACATGATACCAGACACTAAATTGGACACTTTCAAAGGACGGCTTAATATCTTAAACCCCGGCCCTCATAAAGGTGAAATAAATTTCCTTTTGCCTTTGAATTAATTGTTTATGAAAAGGATTCATTTGCACATCGTATTATATAAGTAAATTTAATGATGCGTCCTCTGTAGAGGACAGATAACTGAAAGGGCCAACCTATACAACAACATTCCCTTCAATCAGCCTGTTCCAAGAAACTCAAAATATTTTTCCTCCCTATTAGCTTTCCAATTAGAAGAAGTATTCGAAAAATCCAATCAACCGAGTCCGAGCGCACTTTCCGGCCACTTAACCCACATTGAACGAGCCTCGGAATTTTTCTCTCGCGAACCGAAAAATATCTCCGAAAAAGGGAGAGAGGGATAGCTGACCTCTCTCCCCCGCGCGCATTATCGGGGCCAACAGCGGCGTCCTCCTCCTCCTCCTCCTCCATCATTTCCTCCGCAGTTGTCAAAACCGCGCACGTGACCCACTGCCACGAATGCATATATAAACCCTCCGGCGATCGCGCCGCGCGTCCAGCGTGATAAATGAACCGCTTCGGAAGTCGCGGCTGCTTTTACGCGGCGAAGAATCCGCGGTGATTAATATCCGAGAGAGAGAGAGAGAGAGAGAGAGAGAGAGGCCAGACGGAGCTAAATTGAGTCCTTCTACGATTAGAGCGACACGTAGCGGCCGCTAAGTGTTTTCCGATAATTGTCAGTAACGAGGCGAAATCTATCGCCTCGTTTCTTAATTAGTCGATGCGAGTTTTGCCCGGCCGTTGATTTCGCTTCGCGGCTTAAAGGCACTTGGCAAAGTTTTTCATTGTTTTATTCCCCCCCGGCTACTTTTTCGCGAAAGAGGAGATCAGTTAATGGTATTGATTGGAGAAATGAGGTATAGCTACGCGAAGGCGGGTGTATACGTTTCATTGGAAATGTAGAATTTAAAATTCAATTTGAGAACGAATTGTTTTAGAAGTGAATGGACCTTTTTCGCGGAGTAATAGAATGTTTTTAAAAGCGTTAGGAATTTTAGAGCGATTGTTTTTAGTGCTCGCAGGAATAAGTGAATAACTCTAAAAATAAATAGCAGTTTCTACGAGGTTTACTTTTGCAAATTGGACCTTTTGGACGGAATAACAGAGCAATTTTATTTTTGTCCTTTTATTCAAAAAGTTGATTATTTTCTTTATTGCGGAAACTTAATTATCTAAGACAAGGCCGAAATATAAAAGAAAGATGTTTATTTACAGCTTGAAAATTGATTTCCCTCGGATATTGATAAAAAAATAACCAACCCGAAGCTTAATTGTTTGCCCTTCCTAATTGACTATTCGGTTCAATTTTACTTTGTACATAGACTCGGATTAGAATATTTATTTATCGCGCAAATTGATTGTACATTTAAACTTTTCCCGACTGTATTTACTTCAATTCCAGTGATTTATAAACTGCATTCGCCAATATAAAGCTAAAGTGGCGTGCATATATGCAAACGTATGCCACTTTAAGTTGTCTTTTTCGAGAAAAGTTTTAAATTAAATCGCACGTTATTAAAGTGCCGAGGGAGAATGCTAAAAAGCCGCCGAGCCCAATAATTTTGAATCTTGAAGATGAAAGTTTGAAATCTGAAGTTTCCTCGAAAGCCGCCAGATATTGATTCGAAAATAATAAATTGCCGAAAACTGGCTTGGAAAATCGTTCCTTAATCAAGCGCACTCAACGTTTCATTTCCGCCCGGCGATCCCGAAAGAATGAAGCCTCGAAAGCTTGTTTATCGTCTTGTTAACAACAGGGCGAAAACAATATCTCGCGCCATTACTCAGCGTCGCGCATCGGATAAAAAAGCCGGAAATAAGTGGCTCTCTTGTGCTCGGCGGCGGCGCCGCAGTACATCCATCCCCGACAGCTGGGAGGGAACTAAATAATGGAAGGCTGCATCCAACTGTCATTAAAACTCGGCGGTCCGGAATTATTGATACTCCCGGTCGTGCGTCGGCCTTTCGAAATTCAAAGCGGCTGACGCTCTCGAGATTTAACTTCTTTCCGCAGTCCGGGAGAGAGAGAGAGAGAGAGAGAGTCCATATTGTCCGTGCGTGTTTGTCCGCTCCGGGAGGCTTGATTGGTGGCAAATTGCCACGCGAGCTTTGTTTATTGCACTGTCCCATAGTCGTTCGCGTGTTTAACCCGGCCGCCGCCGCCGCCGCCGACGCTGTCGCTCTCGCGGGCGCGTACGAATCAATTTGGCGATTTGCGATGCCTGAGAGACGGAGCCCATTACCCTGAGAGGGGGACCAACGGCTTTTTCGACTTTCGACTGGACGGCGTTCGCTTGGTATTTGTAATTGAACCGCTGAGTAGATCTGGCTGATTTCGAACTCGTTATCGTGGATTGAATTTTGAGTGCTCTTTTTTTTATGTAAACGGATGAGAAATCTGAATTTAGAGAAATAGGAAATCGTCAAGAATTGAATATCTAAAGAGAATTTAATTTAAAATCTGTTTAAATTAAACGATATGCTTTTGATAAGCTCAACGTCCTGATGTAATTATCGTAAACTTTCGAAATAAAATTGAAATCAAAGCTTTATAGACTTGCAGAAATTATACAAAATATAACTAATTTAATTTACTAACTTAGCTTGCAGATTTATTATAAAGATAATTTTTCCTTCAAAAGAATTAATATTCATTATTTTATTGGCTACTTGGAGTACGAGCCACGATAATTAGAGCTTCGTCTTTTTTTTAATGAACATACATAATTTTTTAAATATAGAATCTCGTTATAAAGTTCTCAACTGCCGAGCGTAAAAAAGTTATTGTTATTTAACGAACCAAGCCTTAAAATTAACTGTATGCTTATTACTGTATTAATTAAAATTAATGTAGTATAAAATCAATTGGGCTCTTTGTATTGCAGTTAATTAATTTGAACTGTAAATTTCGAACTTTAACCCATCTCTATTACACAAGGGATCTTCGCATCAAAAATTGCTTGCTTTTTTATGCGTATTTCACTGATTAACATTTCGCTCAAAGAATTTAGATGCTTATAACAAACGCGCGGTTAAATAACGCGCTTTTAAACCTTAAACCATTGCGATTAACGACTGGCCCTCGACTTTAATCGAAAGTTATTGCCGCTCGAAGCTTTAACCAAATAGAAAGGCTAATTGTACTTTCCCGACAAAGTGTGCAATCGGTCGGATCGAAGCACGAGCAGCTCCTCCTTCAAAAGTGCGAAACTGGTAAGCGGCGCATGCGCGCGAGCCTATCTCTCCACCACCCCCTATCAAGTCGAGCTCGCAGGCTTACAATCCTGTAGAGACCAACTCGATAAATTACGCGGGAGGCTATATATAACGAGGCTGGAGCTTTTCGAGTTTCAGGGTAATTAGATGCTCGGTCGCGTTATGCACTCGACCTCCGGAAGAGAAATTCGCAGTTGACCCTAAACTCTATTTAGTCCTTGTACGGATCGGCGAGTGCATCGGCGCGCGGGGGACGGGGGATATCAGGCCGCTTTTTTCGCCGCGCGGAAAAAGGATATTAATGGTTATTCAGCAGGCTTAATAAATTAAGCCCGGCGACGAAAGCTGGCTTTTATGGAAAGTTAGGATTTCGAATATGAATGTTGCATATTGATTAACGGGTTTTTGTTCCTTCGTATTTCACATGCGAACGGTGTTTAAGTAATGAAGCGCCCATATTGTATAATCGGGCGAGCCTTTTTCATGAGTGATTGTTAACTCGCTGGATTCGGGAGAGATGGTCCCTTGAATATTTTCCGGACTTGTCGGGTGTTCTTCGCCCCCCTTTTTTTTTAAAAGGCCGCGCGTAAATTATTGCAACAATGGCGGGGCTTCCCGGAGTTGAGGCGAGGCAAGTTTCGAGCTTAATTCTAAGTTGGCTGGAAGTACTATTCGTCATCCTTATCATTTCCAATTTGCCCGTCCCTCCTGGTAATCTGTCTTAACAGGCTTTGGCAGCGTGACAATGACATTTTCTTCGATCAATAGGGCTTATACGTTTACATTTATACCCATCTTCATACTCGTGCAGTCATGTCCTATCTATCTATCTCTTTATCATCCAGTTATGCTAACGAATGTTTATCTACTGAAGGGGATTTTCGATGAGAAATATTTTATTCGCCAAGTGCCTTTCTTACGTATATCGGACGAAATTTTTTCTTGCTGTCAATTTTACTGTGCTCCGTTTATAGTCTGTATTCCTGCATTTTTTCGAAAGTTGATATTATGATTGAGTTTTAAATACTGTGTGATAAATAAATTTACAATATATCATAAAATCTTCTTTAGCAGGTTAATTTCACATTTGCCGGTTTAAATCAGTGCACCGGCATCGGTTTTACACAGGCAGTTCGTCAAGAGATTGGAGACCGATTTCCAAAGCGGATTCCCGAAAGACATTGAGGAAGGAGGAGAGAGATATATATATAACTATGACTATCGAACGGAGATGCTGCCAGCATCGGGCGGCGGATCAATTTGGAGCACAAGTGAGTTGTCTACTGCTTTCTTATCTGCTAAAGAACTTAATTACATTCCCTAATCTAGAATAATAGAATCGCCTACCGCCTTGTATACCACACGCGAATATTCTCAAGAGCCACCCGAGCCTCTCGAATCACCCACTCGCAAAAATCAAAGCAAAACAGATCGCTCTAATCATCAGAAGTATCTTAATTAAAACTCGAGTGCCCTCGGCATTAATTAAAAAAATTTCCGAATGCTCGACGTTTATATTTATAACACAAACACCGCGCGCGCTCACTTCCATTACTCCGCAGGCAATCACATTAAATAGGTATAGGGAGCGCGTCTCGGGCCGTCTTTGATGTGCAGCCGGTTATCAATCAATTCTCTGATTGTACGTGCAATGTAACGGATAAGCGGAGGCTCGAAATCCCAGATCGCTATAACCTTATATGCTGCAGCGGCAGGAGCCGATTAAGAACATCATTCGATAGAAGAGCTCGTTGTGCCGTAGCCTTCTGCCTGACTGAATTGTCGTCTTGGCGGGTATATCTCGTCGACTGGCTCGTTTAATCTCCGAGATTATCCTCCCGATCATTCCGACACGGAGAGCCTTTGCGAACTAATAGCGAAAGCTGGTTCTTCTGTCTATAGACTCTCTGCCGGATGGTTCTCTCTTTTCATTCCCCGTCACTCTCGCGCCGATTTTATCCTTTAAATTCTCCGTCTGTGTAGCATTCTCGCGTTTTATTTTGATGAATATTTGATCGATGCAGTGGAATAATAATTTCTAATTGTTTTAATTCGTTTTACTTTTATTTTTTTTTTTGCCGTGATTTCGAGCGCTTCTGAAGTCTCCATAAAATTCCGAGTCTTGTATTTCCTCCTTTGCTCACTTTCCTCTACCTACCTAAGTGCGCAATAAAACCTGTCGATTACAAAGACTGTCTTCCCCCGAGCAGCTTCTAGTTGCGAATTCCATGTGCTCGTCTGATTTCAAGCCTGCGTGAATCTAATGTCAACCTGTCTTCCGTTTTACCTTACCAGCCTTTTTTGAAGCTATACGGCATAAAATGCAACTCTGACGTATGACGTACATTATTTATTTCAAGAGCACAAAATAGCCAGCTGGGAAATGCTATTGTCACGTCTTTCTTGTAAGTAATATAACTGACGATACATTTTGATACAATAATTGCATTTCTAGGTAATTAGTATTTTTAAGTTTCCTAGTTTGACAGCTTTAACTTGGAACATCTTCTGTATTCGCATTGCTAATGATCGACTCCCAGGATCAACGAGCATCTCCATCTCTGTCGTCTACATAATTACAACCAGTGGCTAAGGCTTTATTCTCAATTCCAGCGCAGAAACGGCACTCGAAACAACTTCGCTCGTAATGCTTGCGACTTTTCCGGCCTTCGTCGCCTATAAAGCTCTCCGTTAAAAGTTCGGCCACTATGAATGCCGCATTTATTTTACTCGGAGGCTGAAAGAGGGCGTGGGAATTGTTCGTGAATTAAGTTCGTGCCCGGCAGCTTCAATGTCTTCCGCTCTAGTAGGCTAGTTTTTGAAAGAAAGCAAGCTTTTCTACTTTCTTAATTATCCTCGTGATTGTTGTTATTGTATAGACTTTCGATCGCCGACGTTCGTTCTGAAAGGCTTGGATTGAAGCCGTTTTTGCCGGCTTTCGACAACTTTTCGGCCGAAGCTTTTAGCAGAAGTGCTGCTCGGATTTGGAAATTAAAAGTATTATCGCGAATCTTTTAGAGGGAGGAGTGTTCTCGGAACTTTTGTTATTCGGCGCTTTAAAACTTTGTAAAAAAGCCTGTGTCAAAGTGAATAAAAATCTTTTTTCTTTACTTTTGACTTGCTCGTACAAAACAAGTTATAATGCTTCACATTTTATAAAACTAAATTATGTCGGCAAGATTACTGTCGAATGGAATAAAAAGCAAGGAAAATGAAGTTTTAATTTTCACATAAATGAGCGCAGAACTCGTACAGAGCTATAAAAAAATGTATTGACGTAAATGTCTATAGACATTTACGTCAATACTTTTTCCAATACAATAGTTTTAAATAAAATAACTTTCAACTCATTAATTAGCATTATAATTATCACTGTAACGGAAATTATTTAATCATAAGAAAATAATTTAATGTGAGCTAGTAAATGTTTTCAATAAAACAAGCTTAAACTGTTGAATAAATCAATGTATTATTGATTTAGTATCTGTTTTCTTTTTCGAAAATATTTCAATATGCAAAACTTTTAAATTTTCAAACGAACAAAAGTTTAATTAGATGCTAAAGAAGAATCGAATAAGACAGTAAATACTTATTTTGAATACGGAAGCTTAATATTCTCTCGAGTTTGGATGCACTCCTTCTGATGCAGCGCAACACAATTTCAAAGTAACAGCTGTATAGAGCAAGTCATAAACTTCCAGAATTATTGACTCAATGACCGAACTTAAATTTGGTGGCGAGTGCTTGAACGCGTTGGTAAATATGAACCGGTGAGGCGGCGAATATTACAATTAACCAGAGAATTACGAAAATTCACAAATCCAATAGTGTTCGATCCGAACGAATATCGGAATACTTCGGATTAACAAAATATATCTTCGAACGCAAATATTCGAGTTTTCGAAGAAGAATCAATAGTTTGCAGTTTTTTTTAAATATTTTTTCTTATTGCGAAATTGAAAATTATAGTAAAATATAAGTTATTTTAACATGAAAATAGTATGAAACTGTAAAAATCAACTGTTTATCTGTAACGATTTTCATAATTTTATTTAAAATTGAATGAAAAAGTTAAATTAGCGATGAAATAAATGGACTCTGAACGAACAATTAGAAAACTTGGCCAATTATTTGCCAACGTTTCGAGATATTTATTTTCAACTCCTCCTCAGAGCATTTTCAGTTAATCAACTTTCTAATTGTTCGTTAGCAGTCCATTTATTCCATCCCTAATTACAAATTTCTATCGAATGAATTCCCCTTATTAGTAAAAAGTTAAATTGTTTATTAAAATTATCTGATAATTTCAAAGTACAATCATATTTTTATGGTAGACATGAATGGAAATGTTTCTCAAATTGATCAAAAGTCAATCACTTTCCATCGTCGGCAGATTTTATTTCATCGAATGCAAACACTCCATTAAAATCATCAATTAAAAATCTGCCCCATCGCATCCTCCCTAATCAGATTAAACAACCCGTCCGAGTACTTTTCAATAATTGAAGCCTCCATCATAAAAAGGATTCGAACGCCCGATTCAATATTAAACGAGCTTCAACAATTGGCGCGAGAAGATAGAGAGAGAGAGAGAGAGAGAGAGAGAGAGAGAGAGAGAGAGAGAGAACAAAGATAAGAGCAGAAGTACAACACACAGACAGATAAAATGGGGTTAAGAGGCGTTAGTAGATGAAGTAGTGTGACATTCAATGCAGCGCGCGAAGCAGTCAATGTATATATTTCCAGGCTCTCTTCGCCGTTAGTCACAGAGGCATTCTTTTTCAGCAAGTATAAAATAGATATATATATATCGAAGAAGACTGCGAGTCTCGCAGGCACCGGATAACGATGTAAACTCACGGGGATGTCGTCGGGATCGATTTCTCCCGAGCCGCTGATCAAGTCGTGATCCCCCGAGCCGTCGCCGAACTACAATCAAGCAACAACACAGAGGCCGAATTAATACGGGACGTGAAGTAACGATAACCTTGGGAGGAATAACTTGGAATTGAATTTGGGCGCCGCCGCAGCGGAGTTTTTCTGTATTTACGAATGCGGAACGAAAGGTGGAGAACTTTTTTCAGGAGCCACCGGGTCTTCTGAAAGTGATAAGTTTATTAAAGCTTGAAATAAACTTGTCGATTTCGGTGCGCGTTTTATGCTTTTACCAATAATGGAAACAGAAATATATCAGGGGAGCTTTTTACTATATGGAAGGAATCTTTTATTCTGAAGCGCCTGTCTTTAAATGATTGAATTATCTACCGGTATAATTTTAGCTTTATTTTCGTAGTAAAAACTTGAATTCGTAATAGACGTTCATCCATTTTGATATAAGTGCATCTATTTATTATGCAGGGGAAATATTTTAAACGACAAGTCTTTATAAGAGTTCGGTCCTGTTATTAGCAAATACGTATAAAATTGTTTCTAAAAATACAAAAATGTTGTACAAATATTGATTTTGTGAGCTGCAATTAAGTTAATTGCATAAAATTTGACTGTATAATTTACATTTTACTTAGCTTGCGAATTCGTAACTGTAACTAACTTCACCTATAACTTTAACATATTTTTCATTTAGTTGATTCATTAACCGCTAAATTTAATTATTAAATAGATTTTATCAAAAATTATGCCTCCTCTTTCTTACATTTACAGATTAAAATTTCTCTATAAAAAGGGTTACATTTTATAAGATCGCTATACCCGCTGGTACACGTCCATCATTCCCGAGCCGAAATTAATTAGCATTTCCGTGCCGTCGCCCCTTTTTCCCAGCGAAGCGCAATGAAATCCGCGCGCGTTCCAACGTCGACCGCCAGCGGAGCGTCTCTTTTACCCCCCCCGAACGGCCCGAAAAAAATGCAGAAAAGAGAGACAGCGGCCAAATCCGCGCGCCGATGAAATAATTGATTGTAAATTCAACTAATTGTTTTCGCGTCAGAGTGTCCGATAACGTTCTCGAAATAACGAAACGAAACGACAAAAAAAAAACAAAACAAAAAACAGGCCAGAGAAAGATTCGCCTGTGAAAAACGGGGGGAAAGAAAAAGGGAGAGAGAGAGAGTGAGTGAGCGAAACGAGTTTGTCGGTTTCAGGCGCCAGATGAAGAGTTCGAGGCTTTTCGCGCGGGACACGCGAAATAGCGCGGGAAATTGCGCCCCGGGAAATAAATTCGACGCTTCCCGCACCGCAAAACCGCCGCGCCGCCGCCGTTGCGATTCACCGCAGCGAGACGAGCAGGAGGATTTTCCTAGTCGTATAAATGCCCGCCACCGCCGCCGCCGGCGGGACCCCGGGAAACAGTAAAGCAAACAGAAAAATCGGCCCCTCGTAGATATTGGCCGGCGGTCCGAGTCTCACTTGCAGCGGGGCATTACTGCGATCGATTTGCCTCGGAATTATCGGAGGTGCCGGAAAAATTATCGACCCGCATTATAAGGGCGGGCGTAAATTTTTTTCGCCTCTGCTACTGACAAGTCGGCTATTAATGAAGAGTCGTCCTGAGAGTTTGGAAAATCACGAGCTCTTTTGGGCGCGATTTGTCGAGAGTTCGATTTTTTGAAAATTGGCATTATTTTTCATTGACTTACCAGGATTTTGTTCAAACTGTGGGATATGTTTTCTAATGTTAAAATATGGAGGAAGCCGCGTGCGTTCGATGTTTCAAAAGCTACGAGCTTTTTTAGCAAAAAGCTAAGAAAAATCGATTTTTGTTTAATCACATATAACTTTTCAACTGTTAATTGTAGAGTAATTTAACTCCCAAAATTTGAAAGGTGAGATCAAATCCTATCGATTAAAAAAAAAAGACATCCAAAAATGTTTAGTTGTTCAACAGTTAAAGTTAATAAAAATTTGTAATAAAAGAAGGTAAAATTACGTCAATGAATTTTTGTGGATTTTTGTATGCTACTTTAATGGTCAAATGAAGATTTTTTTATGTCTTTTTTTTAATCGTTAGGATTTAATCTCACCTTTCAAATGCCGAGAGTTAAAATATCCTACAATTAACAGTTGAAAAGTTATATGTGATTAAACAAAAATCGATTTTTCTTAGCTTTTTGCTAAAAGAGCTCATAACTTTTGAAAAATCGAGCGTTAGGCCGAACGCGCGCGGCTTCTTTCATATTTTAACATTAGAAAACATATCCCAAAGTTCGAACAAAATCCATGACCAAACAAGTGATGATACTCTCCTGGTTAGAAGCTGCATAATATGCCATTTTGTTTATCAATCGCAAGTTTTTTAATTTTTCTGCACAATTAAGTAAACTTGCTTACACAGATAACAATTTTTAATATTTCTTTAATGATGTTAAATGTAATATTGATGCAGGCGGAAATAATTTAAGTTGGATATTAAAACCCGAATTAATTGTAGCAAAAATTAAAATTTGTTTAATTATTATCAAAATTATCCGAACAAAGATTCATCGTATATTCCAAGCGCCACTTTACGTATTCTGTATGGATCACATCATAAAATATTTCATAAAACGAGATTATTTTATAATATTTCACATCATATTTTAAAATTCTCTTTATTTATGACGTGGACTGTAAGAAGATAAACACATTTAATATGATTATAATTATTAATACAGATTATCATTATACCTATTATTAAAATTTTTATTTCGTGTTTATCTTATTTTTAAAGATTTTGAACTAATTTTGTTGATGGAAATAAGGACAAACCAGAAAATCATAAACTTTACTTAAAAACTGTTTGAAGTCTGATGCATAAAAGCTGCTGCATTAATTCCTAAAGTCATAAATTTGGCAAAATTAGCAACTAAAGATCCACATTTAGCGCAGGTTTTCTGAATCGCGAAAAATAAAATTATAAAAAAAAGTCTCGACGAAGAGCAGAAATATTTTCTGCGCCAAATTAATGTCGAAAAAGAGATTTTAATAAGATTACTGGAACGACGAAAATGCAGGATTTTCCTATTTTTGCGTCTATTGCAACAAGTGGTTTATTTCGACCCGCGAATCTTGCATAAATATAATAGAATTTTATAAAAATATAAAAGTGTCGGAACAATACTCGCAAGATTTGTGTCAAATTAAAACTTTTACGATTCAAACCATATATTTTTTGCATTCTTCATAAACGCCGCTCACCAGAAGTAACATTTTTTTTTTTTAAGTGTAAAAATTTAATAATTCGAACATCGCAACATCGACGACTTTGCATTAAAACGCATTAAAAAAAAAATCGAGCTTCTTCGTTGGAAAGCGCGACAAAGGCAGCTCGAGTTTGTCCCATTTTAAAAATTGCGTGCGCGGCGTCGTTGTCTTCCCCTCATCCACAATAACAACGCGACCATCGTATAGCTGGCAAACTTTATTGAATTCCCAAGTATCGTTCACTTTTGTTATATACGCGCGCCGAGCGAGAGATTATGAAGGTGCACGAGGCCGACGGATTTTCATACCTTCCTCTCGACCGACTTCGTCGCGCCGCGCGACTCACTTTTTCTGCCTCGCGTCGTATGCCACCTTTGTTTATTTCTCTTCATCTGCGCCCCTCTTTCCTTTATCTTACTGTTTCGCTTTCTCTCGTCGCCACAGTCCGACTAGGCATTGACGTGTTTTATTACGGGGCACTTTGTTGTCCATTTGTGTCGCGATGTGGGGAAAAACTGCTTCCGATTTTGAATAATTTTTTATACCTTGGTTCGGGGTATTCTTCGACGTGAACTCGGCATATTATTGAAAAATCCTTTTTTTCTCGATTGCAATTTAAAATTATTTTTCGATTCACTTAAGATTAAAATATGCGTTCTGATATTCAGATCTAAAGTCAATCTCCAATTTGGAAAAATGTAAAAGTGCTAAAAATGTAAAAGTTTTCTTGGGAATTTTTCAAGTTATTCGACGACACGGGTCGTACTTGTCAATTTTTATTTATAAGTTCGATGAAAAATATTCTCTAAAAATTTTCTTGAGATCGAGATTAATTATGAAAGAAATTTAATTTTGAAGTGTCCTATAATTACTTGATATTCATAAAATGTTTTGAAATCTGCAGGCATTATACTTTACTGAATCTAGCGAGGTCACACGTACAACATTTTTTTAAAGCACGCCACTTGCAACGTGTGAGTACATGAAACGGTATTTTATAATGAACTTTAAAATAACGGTAATTAACAGCTATAACATACCAAGTAATATTGCTCCATTTAGATTAAAGAGCGAAAACATTTTTGACGCTGTTAAAATTGTCAAAAATCTTTATGACATGAATATTTTCGAGTCATAGATGAATAAATTTTTCTCCATCTGTTACAGAAAGATATATTTTCGAATAACAAACACGGCGAAATGTTTATTTTTGCTCTCGATTCTCGTTTCATCACTTTTTCTCCTTGTCCTCCTCTCGAGTTGAAGCCATTCAAAATGCAATAAATATTTTATTTAGCAGTGATAACTTCAAACATAAAAATAACAAAGCGAAATAAAAATATGAGAATTATATACGATTCAAGGCTGTTGCTTCGAAAACTGCATTTCGAAACTTTTTGCATTAAAAGTGTAATAAAAACAATATTTTTATACTTTATTAAAAAACAATTATTTATTCGAGTTCTACGTTGCACTGGTAACAACATTAAGGTTTTTATCGATAAAGTAATAAAATACGTAATAGAATTTTAAATTAACGCAAAAATAGTTTACAGCGCCGCTTTGCTACTTTGCCGAAGCAAAATCGATAATACCGTGTCCGTGTCATAAAAGGTGGCTCACGAATTACGTAATTTAACCCTTTAATGCTCCCGGGAAATCCACGTCCGGTTAGAAAAAAGATTGAGAATTTTTTTTTTTTTTTAAGGTCGATCGTTACGTGAATTTTTGAAAAAAATATTCTGATAAACATTCTCGTTAAAAGCTTAACAGCAAATTTTAATCCCGAAATAATACGAATTTTAATACAAAATTTTACGTAAATAACCCTCGAGTACTTACTTTATTTATTCATGAAAGGATTAAATACGTAGTAATTGCAATTAATATTTAAACCAGAGTGTAAATTCAAGCAAATAATTAACTTCCTGCGACTTTCTACATTCTTTTTCTACTCGTGAAACGTCAATCGAGATAATGAATTAAAGTACCGGCCGCAGTACAACCTTTTACTTTTATTCCTATACTTAAATCCAAAGCATACACATTAACCTCCCGAAAGGAGCATCTCGCAATTTCAGACCGTCGCCGAGATCCCGGCCATTATAACTCGGCAACAAGCGAGACGGTCGAGTAAATAAAAAAGAGTGCAGCGGAGCCAATTTTCACGCCACTTCAAGCCAGATACCGATCGGTTCTGGCGTATAATGGGCCTCTCTAACACTCCACACTTTCTTCGCCACCGAGACGCTTTAAAATTTTGATTGTCGCTATTAGCCCTGAATTTTCATAACGCCTTCCTCCTTCTCTTTTTTGCGCCGTTAACCGCCTCGGAGTACATAATGTGGACCGAGACTTTTTTGTCTCGCGGCGCTGAAATTTTCAACCGAAATTAAAAGCGCAAAGTCGTTCCTGAAATTCGGGCGTGGAATAGCTCTCGTTAAGGCGGAACTAATATAACGCGACGCGTCAAACTTTCGACGGAACGAGTGCGAAGTGCGTTTGCTTTAAATTCGGCCGAATTATTTTCGCGGCGCCGTATGAATTTGTTAATTAATGTGATATCCGAGAAGCGATGCGCGCCTCCTACTCGTCGGAGTTAATATAATCGTTCCTTAATTGCTCTTCTTGTATTATTCCGAGTAGTTTAATAATTTGCGTTCTCAGTAGAGATAGTCGCGAGAGCGCGGCAAAGGGTGTTTTAGTTTTTCAAGTTTGTTGCGAAAGCCTTGTTGTAAAATAATTTTCGCGATTGCAAATTTCGATAATTTAGCTTCCCGAGGTGGAAGTGCGCGTATGAATACGCGCTGGGAATCGAGCTCCGCCACCGCACTCGAAACAGGAACACGGCGTGTTTCTGAGAGAACGTTGTATACATATATGCATCAATCTCTGCTTTTGCTCATACTGCATCTGTTACGCCTTGTTTAAAGCAAGGCAGGCGCGCGCGCGGTGATTTTCGCGTCAAAGCTTGAAATAAAATAAGTTTGCGAACGTACTTGTAAAGTCGAACGAGACCTTTTGGCGTTGTAACGAAAGTTGTAAAATTTCGATTAAAGAACAAAAATATTTTCTCGTCCTCGAAGAAATTCAAAACAAAGCCAAAAAGCTAAAGTGTGATATTGAAGCCTTGTGCAGTTTTAATTTCGAGAGCGGCGAAATGAAAGAGCAGGAGAAACTAGGCGAACGCATCCAGAATCCACGAGGGCGGGATTGAAAGGTGGAAGTAGCCTCGCGTAGCTCCGCGAGTTAAGAAGGAAAAATCGAATTGAAAGCTCGGTGGCGGGTAAACGCGGCGGCGTCGCTGTAAACGGCAAAGTTTTTCTCTCCCCCCCCCCCCGGTCCCTCCCCCAGCTCTCGCCGGGAAAACGACTCCTCCCCCTTTTCTCCTCTTGGTTACCTCGTTAAAGCGGGAATTCCGGCGAGCTTTTGATTCTTGCAGTCGTGAAAACTTGGCTAACTTGTTTCCGACGCCGCCAGAAAAGGGGAGAACGCGAATCGCCCGTGAAAACGTTCCGCCAGGCGCGATTCAAATTTTATACGGACGGCGTAAAAAGTCCGAGGCTTCGGTCGCTCCCCGAGATTCGAATTCAAGATTTTTTCGGTCATTAGTTTTTTAATGCTTTTGTCCGGGCCGGTTTTATTTGCTCAACATTTTCGACGAGTTCTCTCGAGTACGACTGCTATTCTTTAAAAAAGGTGCCTCGATCCTTTTCAAACTTTGTTTACTTTAATTGCTTTTGCTTGAAATTTTGAAGCTCTTTGACAGTATAGTGTATGAAAGTTTAAATGTAAAAAATAAATTAATTCATCGTTCGAGAAAATAAGAGAAAATTTATTATATCTTGTAATTAGTATAGTGAATGAATTTGCTATTGAAATTTCAGTACAAAGTGCTTTTTTTTATTTGAATCTTTAGCCAGAAGATTTGGTTACAAGCAGCACTCGCGGAACTGAGTAATCTCGAACAGCTTTGTGAAAATCTTTCTGCGGCGTAATTAGTTCTGTAATTCGAGTCAATTAAGACACTTTAGAATTCAATTATTTTTTTTTAATTTTTAAAAGCAAAATGATGAAAGGTCAATGAGCTACGAAAATTACTTTAGATGTTAAACGAGAATTCCACGGGTCATTTTTAATTTTTAAAAACTCAAAATTAAAGAGGTTTTTACACGCCTTTATCGTTAAATGTATCGCAATTACGATGCATTTATAATTCATAATCCTTTCAAGTACTACTTAAAAACAGCCTTGCCAATCGCGTATCTTCACAAGCGCTAATTTATCTCGCGCGCACCGAATTCACAGTGCCGATCCCTTCCGCACCTCGAGCTCGTCCATCAAAGCTCGTCGCGGAAAAGGGACCGCCCGCCTAAAAATCGTCGGATCATCTCGAATTCGGCGGTCCAAACAACTCCGTTATAATTCGGCGCGAAATTCGGCGCTCCCGCGATAATTAGAGCACGCTCTCGGCCTCGTCGATAATTACACCGGAGGCCCTGATTTAATTCAAAACAAGCGCGGCCGCTACGTGTCCGCATAAGCAGCAGCAGCAGCGGCGGCGCGCGCGGCCCTTATAACTATCACGTGTCCGGAGAGAGAGAGAGAGAGGGCGGCCGCCGGTATAAATTCCGGAGAGCGGAGAGTTAATCGCGCCTGAGCAAACTTTTGCAATTGGATAATTCGCGGCGGCGGCGATCGATCATCGCCGTTACACTCCTAAGAAAATAAGATAATGTTCGAGAGGAGGGAGAAAAGTATATAGAGAACGAGGCGAGACGAATGAACGCGGTTAAAGGGTTATTACGGCTGGACTTTTTCTCCACCGGCGCGATTATGAGCTGCAATTGCTGGGAAGACGGATTATGTGGACTTTAATCGTTTCCCATTCTCCCCTCTCTGCGGGCAAAATTGAGATTGGCTCGAACGACATTTCGTGTACTCTAATATAAATTCTGCTTTAATTTACATTTTTTGCACCCTTCTCTTATTTGCAATCGCGCAATCGATCCTACATAAAAAGTCAGGTCTTCCGCGAGAAGCTACTTACTCGCATCTCCGAAATTTCACGGAACGTCTTTACCGTAAGAAGCTAAACGTTTCTCGATTCACAACACCGAGAGCTAATGACCACTGCACGACACCCTCATCATCCCGAACGGCAGCGGCAGTCGTACCGCACAGAGGAGCATAAATTATACGCGCATTCAGGGAGGCCAGATTCATCGAGGCCGTCCCCGCGTGCCTGGCTCCCCCCGTGCATTATGTGATCGACGATTAGTCTTATCGAATGAATTCTCAATCGAAGGCGGACACCTCCACAGACGTTCCGCCGGCCGCGGTATATATACGTATATAGGTTCGCGCGGCGGCCTGCCGACGTTTGCATTGCGCACTCGCCGCATTCGAAATATCAATAAGCCCCGGCATCAAAGCTGAACTATCGAGGCCGGCCCCGATTTCCCATGAATTTTGATCGAAGTGCGAAGCGTACGCGATGGTGGATCGATCGGCTAATGCGCGGAGCTCGAGAAGTGCACCGATTCGATGTACTATTTTTCGATGCTAGGATTAGTGAAATTATTTTCGTAGAGGTGAATAATAACACTCTCGAGTTATTATATTTATAAACTATGGTTTCATCCACGTTATTCTTGGAGGGCAACGTAATTTCTTTTTTATTAATTATCGAAACAGCTTTTCGCAAATCAAATTATGTATTGTGCACGTGCAATCATTTATTTCGACTATACAAATGGACTTCCTCGGTGAAATAAGAAAGAAACCAGCCAATCAATTAAATTTGAGTGCAGTGTATACCTTAATCGACGTTTTACATATTTTATATTCTCATCCAAAAATCCTCTAATAATACTCGCAGTATACGAAATTAATGCAAACTTGATTTTAAGCTTTCGCGGGTAATAATAATACAGCGATAATAGCTTTGCAAAAATTAATAGTACCCGCCCATCTAATTAAACTCTCCATAAACATAAATAACAGCACGACACACTTTCAAATAACAACCCGACGTAAACCGGCATTTCCGAAATTTTCTAAACACACGGCGGGACTCGGCGGAATTTCATTATAATTACCCCCCCGAATACGCCGGCGCACTCAATTACGACGCTAACCAAGCCATAAGCGGCCAATTTCCAAGCGATAGTCGTTGCCCGCAGTGCTCCTCTCTTCATTACGAAAATTCGAGCGTCGCCGCACGAGCTTTTTCAGCCGGCGCCGGGCGAGCGAAATTTCATCTCCCCCTTTATACGCCCGCGCGGGAAATTAAATCAGCAACACAAGCGAGACGGCGCTGGTTTTTCTTTTTTTTCTTTTTTTTTCGTCGCCGCGCTCGTAATACCGAATCTGCATTTTATCGGGGCGGCGCAACGCTTCGCAAAGTGCCCGATTTATTGGCGCTGACTCACCGCGATCGGCCGCAACGAGACCACCGCCGCAGAGCAGCGACACGCAGCGAGGAGGAAGAGAGAGAGAGAGAGAGAGAGGATGAGGTATGGAAAGAATACCGGCTTTAGGGTTTGAGAGGTGCTCTCGGTCTTGTTGCCGGTCGTTTGTATTGGCGGCGAGCGAGTGCAAGTGTCGTGATATTGTCGATGCTTCTTCGAGAGAGGTGGATTAAAAGGCTCTTTGCGGATTTTTCTCTGCGCGTTATTATAACTGATTCTGAGAGGGGAAATGTATATGAATTGCAGTTTTACCTTTAAACGGACCTTATTAGTTTTTGTATTCTATTTTATTAGGCTTTCTAATCAAGATTTCTTTAAATTCCGCTTCGATTAAGCTGCATGAATATGTGATTACCCATTACGCTTCACAAGTGGACAACAAAGTTCAACGCCATTGGATCAATAAGTTTGAGCTCTTCTTCAGTCATCGCTGATCACCAATTAATGCAAGATTACAATCCACTTGGTCTTTATTTTGTTCAATAAAATGATTCTTTATTAGCTCAAAAATATATTAAGACTCTTCGGGTAAAAAAAAAATAGTTGGAGCCTACATCATTTAGGTTATAAAGAATATACGCCCGTGAGAAAATAAATTTTTTACGCGAAGTTTGAATATGTGAAAAGGTGGACCAATACGTAAACCCTTTTACGCGTTCAATCTTTCCATGAAAGCTAGGTATGAAATTCAATCTTTTTTTACATATATTACTTATGTCTTCAAGCTGTAAAAGATCCCATTTTTAAATTATTGCATCATTAAATTGATTTAAAAACATTTTATATATATATATTTTACATTACTTCAAATTTACTAATTACAATCTTAATGAAGAAATTAATAAAGGTTCAAATTTTATCTAGATAAATGGTTATAATATTGCTGGTAAATATGTTCTCTTTATTAATATTATTTGATTGCTTTTCAATATTCATTTTACTTTGTTTAACGATTTGTTGATAAACTATCACAATGCAATACGTGTAATAGTACGAATAAACGAAAAACATCATCCATAATTACAAAAAATTACTTCCCATTACTAATTACAAAAAAATTAATTCCCATTCCATTCAACAGAGTTCAGGACTTTCCGCTAATTGGACGGTGAAAATTTGAGCACATTAAATTTCATAATAGACGGTGAAAAATAAGGGGCTATGAAAATCTGATAAAGCACCCAGTCGGTCTGCACGAGATTCCTTTTATGGTCGTAATTAAACTGATTAATTTAAATTTCTAGCGATCTGGTAAATGAATATAGGATGGAAAGACGAATGAATTTGCTCCTTTTACAGGTATACGAGCACAATTTGGCAGATAAAAATCTACGGGCATAAAGCTCAGCAGTGAAGGTTCAACGCATGGAAACGTCGATATTTTACGTCCTCTTAAAGTTCAAGGAGCTATTCGTCCTTTGCATTAAGGGAGCCGCACGTGAAATCGTTAAAGAATATGTCCTTTAGATTCTATTGCATTTAAGTGGACGTGAAAAGGCTACTTTTATATTATTTAAAAAATTGGATCTCTTTTTTTTTTGATTAGGTAAAACATCCGACCTCGCAGCGCTGTAATGTAACTTAATAAAATATAAATGTGTTGCATTACTTTTTCAAAACTTTTAATAATACGAAAATAACTTCGTTAAATAATATTATGGTGATTCAAGTTGTAAAAAAAAACTCTAGGAACTTATTAAATCATAGAACGAAGATATCAAAACTTTAGTGCCGAATGTGAGTACAGCCACCAAAATTTAGCGTCGCCTCTCAACGCTTTATGAAACGACGACGATTCAAAGTTAAATTATATTCCTGGAAGAAAATTCAATTACTACTTACTTCAACGCTCCGCAACAATATACTCACATCGAAGTCCTGGTTGCACTTGACGAGGTCCTGCGGATATCCTGCGTGCAACTTGAGCGTCTGCAGCAGACCCTTCGAACAAACAATCAGTACATAGTAAATCACGGGCTTGTAAACCAAATGCGTCATGCCGGCGGCTCTTCGAGTCTCGTCGCAGAAAAACTATCCGAAGGAAGGCGTCACATATTATCGTCCCGCGCAAACGCACTGGCTATTGTTCACCTCGCGTGTACACGCACATAATGAACCCTCTGGCTCTCTTCGGCGAAATCAATTTTAGATCTCATCTGCATGCCCGCTCTATCGATTCTCGGTATGCGGACGAGCGGCTGGAAAAGGGAGAGCGTCATAATAGAGTGATTGCCGCTGATGGATTTTTAATAACTCTCTCGAGCGACTGGCTCTCCGCGCGCATACATTACGTTATAACGTAAGCGCGCGTAGGAGGAAGGGAAGGAACAATCGAACTTTTCACTCTCTCGGCATTATTTGCCGAGTTGATTGGTACTCGGGGCCGTTTAACGGTCGCTTTTTATTGGCCCTCCCCGAGCGGAATAAATCTGCTGGAAACTTCATTACGGGATCCCCGTTCGGCTAATGCTCGCGTCAAAACAGCCTCTTTCGAAGCGATAACTTTTAATCGAAAGCCATATACTGCTGGTTAAAGTATTATAGTTGAGAGCGTCGGGATGCCGAATTGACAGTCGGCGAAAAATTGAACGGAATCAGAGTCGCCGCGTGGGAAATTCGTTTCCGATACTCGAAAGGGAGTGGCGAGGAATAAATCCGATGCGATCTAAAGGCATCAGTCAGAGGATGCTGAAATTTTCAGGTTATCTAGTGTTTAGCTAGGTTTTAAATGCGAGAATGTAAGGACAATAATCGTGTATATTATTATTTATTGTACTTTACGAAAAATTTGTGCGCTTTATAAGTTTATAAATTGAAATTGATAAAAGTTGGATTGACCCCACTGTCTGACAAGTACTTCAAAAAACTGTAAAACTTTTCATCGTTAGTTCTAGGAAGTAGAATCAACGTTCAGATTTTTGAAATTTATTAGCTTCAGTGAGTTTTGAAAAATTCTAATTCAAGGAAGAGAGAAAGTTTAAAATGTTTTATGAGCAAATAATAATAATTTAAATTTAAAAATTTCTGTGCTTCGCTTTCGGTAGTGTCCACTGAAATATAAATATTTAATTACAATAATGCAATGAATCTTATTTTGATTACATTATTAAACGCACAATAACATGGTAAACTCAATAGTCTCTAAGAAAGCCCACAAATCATAAGCTCAACCGCGATAAAACCGATGTAATTGAAATCGTATCGATTAAGAGCGAAGCGCGCAGCTACTAACCTACGATTCGGAGGGACTGACGCATTAACCGCGCCATTTCTGCTCGCTCTCGCAGCTCCCGCGATACTGCACAGTTTCAATTATATGCCGAGAGCGTTTAATCCTTTCTGTTTCGAAAGCCTTGCGATAAAGCCTAATGCATACACGCGTATGGAGCGAGGACCGGGCGGCAAAGCCGTAAACGGCGCGCCCGGGTTGATAGAGTCGCAGAAGCTCTGAAGTGGTGGAGCTTAATATTATCTTTTGAACTTGTAGTGTGGCTGCTTCGCTAATTTCGAGGATAGCTTCGTCATTCGTTTCTATGTTTTGTTTTTGGCAATTTTCTGTTAAGTTTCCCGGTAAATATTATGATTTTTCTCCATTTAATTAAGGGTTATTTGGGACCCTGGTAGAAATCTTACGCAGTTTTTGACTAAGGAATAGCCAGAAATGTGATTTCTGCTTTATTTTAGGCTATTTGCTGGCTAATAATTTTTTTATTTTCGTCACGCTTTTGAAGCAGAAGGTGCTTGCTTTCTATTTAAAATTCAAATAAATTAATTCATAAAATAATAAATATGTTTTATTACTTAAAAACATAGTTTGAAAAGTAAAAAAATTAAATTTTAAGAGGTTATAGGCCTTTAGTCCTACCGCAACGCTCACTGACAGGTACTTAGCCAGAAATTAGAAAGTATAAATTTAATAATTAGCTTAAAAAAATTAGCTAGTACTTAACATTTTAACCAGCAGGACTGCTTTATTTTCTATCAGGGGAAAGGTTCGACAAGTTGAAGTAGAACCCTTTTTGGTTGTTTGTTGTAATTAAGTTTTGTAATTTTCGGCTTTGTAACTCGATAAATAACGATCTTGTTTTAAAAGTAAAATTAAAAAATTTTACCGAGTATTTAAAAATCTATTTTCTCTAAATATTTGTATTTACTACAATAAATAAAATTAAATCAATAACTTTGTAAATAATACATCCAAAAAAAGCTAAATTATTGTTAAAATTGTTTATGAAAACTAAGATCAGAACATTTTTAAATATTCATTTACTTCGACAAAAATAAATATTCTTTTAAATAAAGTATAATTTACATTATTTACAACAAAAAATGTCCTAGATGTATAAAATAAAAACAAAGTACTGACGAATATCAAAAATTTTTTTTATGATCAGCGTTAAAGCATATTTTACTTTTTACCACACTTTCTTAGACAAACTATTCTGTACGTTGTTGTAGTGAGAATGTACAACGTGAGGCGCAGAATAGCGAACGAGCCCCAACGACGTATCTGCGGTTATAAATTGTACGTTGCGCAGCTTGTAGTAGACGCGGTCATACGTTTCAATCGTCGAACAAACAAATTTTCGCATCAGAGCTTCGCGTCCGAACGCGTAACATTTTTTGTTTACAAAAACTTTTATACAATGCAAAGGATATCGGGTTCGTTCTACAATTTTCCGCTAATAAAAACTGTAAATATAATCCGCGTTCGTTCCTCCTTTTAAAAAGCAAATAATCGGGCTATTATTGCGCGGTAAATTTTCGTTTTATTTAAAACGCTATCGACCGAAACTTGTTTATAGCGCAAAGTTAAAATTACATCTTATATGCCAGTTATTCTTTATGTAATCAAGGATTTTATGCTTGTGAAGTAGTAATTTTCTCATTAAAGCCGGTATACCCCTGAGTCAAGATCAGAGTTAAATGATGGGCAGAAAATTGAAAATTAAAAAGTAGCGCGCGGTACGCCGCTGTGTTTGGTCGGGAAAGAAGTTCTGAAATAAGATTATAAGAAAGAAAATTGAAACTTCAGAATACTTTTTATTTCATAATTAAAGTAAGAAATAAAAGAGATGCATAATGTGTGTATTAAGTAGGAATATTTTTGAACGACGAGAATGAAATCGGTTGAAATTCGTTTAAAGTATTTTTAAAGATATGAATTAAACTTGAATTTCTGATTTAAAACAGTAACATATTTAACGTTATTCATTTATGCAATGTAAAGCTTTTAAATTTTTAATTCAATGCTTCTCGACGTGAAACTACAGAAAGCATATATCTATAAAATCATTTTTAAATAAATATAATGCAGCTTCGGGCATACAAAATATCGGTTACAATGCCGCTTTCTAAAAATGCAACCTTTCATTTAAATATAGAAAAAGAACGATGCCCTTTAACGATATATTTTCCAACAAAAGAAATTGAAGCATCATCCCCGCCTTTTGTCGGAGGCAGAGCAAAAGCGCAGTCGACGCGAAGGTATCTGAGAATAACATCGCGAAAAGCGGGCAGACAGCCGCGGCGACAGAATGGGTCCCTCCTCAAAGCGAGCGGACATGATCCAGTGTCGCGTCTGCCTTACATGCCCGCTAGGTAACGCCCCGCTGACCCCGATGTCTCTCTTTCTCTCTCTCTCTCTCCACCCTCGTCGCCGGAGGATTAATCGATCGGATCGAACGATCCGAGGGACTCGCTCCAGACTTGCCTCGCGGCTTCAATTAAACCGACGGGGAGACTTATTATTGGACCGTCGCAGACTGGCTTGCTTTCTTTTAAGAGGTTCTGCTCGGTCGCGCGGATTTTTTCGAGGGGAAATTGTTTTATTTTCGAAAAAGTTCACCGACGGGCAGGATCTCGGGATGATTGGGAGGATTTTTTGGAATATTGTTAATTTTTTTGTATAAGTTTAAGTTACGGGACGCAGAGTTATTTTTATTAGATTTACTTCTAATAATTAGTTAGCGAAATTCCACTATTTTTTTAATTTATTTTGGGGAACGCTATACTGTATAGTCGTCTAACTTTACTTCTCCCTATAGTTAGTGCTCTAGTTTTTTAGTTTACTACCTCTGACCATCCGTCTGTAGTTTAAATGACTATAAAAAGTATTTCTACAATTAGCAACTAAATAAAGTTAACCTCTTTTCAATATATTTTTATTTACAAATTTTGAAGAATAAAAATATCTTAATTTAAAAAGGCCTTGACTATTATAGAAATAAATCTTTAACGGAACGGATGAAACGAAAGCGTACAGCTATCAAACGACCACAAAGAGCAGTATTTATTTCTAAATATAATAACCCATCGAAACCCAATCGAATAAAAAAAAAGAAGAACCACTAAATATAGCACAGGCACAGATCAAATTAAAGCACCAAATCTAAGCCGCACGAATCGAGCGATCTCCAGGCCACTCAAACGCTTAACGCACTCGTTCCCCCGAGCCATCATCCGCGCACGCGCGCCTAATCAAACACGTGGATCAGCGCCTCGCGAGAGCCAAGCAGAGCGCAAAGGACGAGTGCCTGCAAGAAACTGACTCTCTCCGCGCTCGTCTTCGTCGCCGGCCAAAGTACAAAAAGGAAGAGCGACGCGCGGGAGAAGGGAGAAGAGAGAAGAGACGACGACGGGCATACGCTGCTCCGCGTGTACTTTTTGCGCTCGAATTAATGCGCCAGAGAGAGAGATAGAGGGAGAGGGAGACAGCGCGATGCGTGCTGCAAACGCTGCATAATTAACGGCCATTAGCGCTCGCTCATCGGCGGCGGTCGGGATTTTAAATTAGATTTTCGGCCGAGCCGAATTTGACGGCTAATATACTCGACGAGATTTTAACGGGGAGCGAAATATCAGCTCATAAAGGATTCTTCTTGTGCGCGGCCGCGAGCACCCGAGAGCGAGAATTCCCCGATTATGCGTGATTATTTTATGGGATGTTAATGAAATACGTCGCTGCGCCGCGGCGGATGATTATAATTTTCGGCTCGGAAAGTTGTGGAAAAGATTGCCGGGGGTTAATAAGCTGGAATTACGGCGGAATTGAGCGAGATTGTTACTGAGTGAAGGCTGCGGTGAAAAAGGGAATATTACTCTCTCAAATTCATGACGGACGATTAATTTTTTTATATTAGTAACAATTTGAACTTTTCTTGAAATTTAGGTCGGGTTTCGACTCGTGACCTTCTTGTTTATAAATAAAAATATTTAAACGCCTTGTACGAAAGAAAATTTCATTTACGTGCAAACGTGGCATTATTTTCCTTTTAATTGAAACATTTTTTAAAATCTTTTTAGAAACTTATTTCAATCTCGTATCTAAATGGTCAGATCAAATTTATTGAGGCATGCAATTCATGCAAAATTTGATTAACTTCATTTTTATGGCCAGAGATAAAGTCAAAGGCTGCTGGATAAAAATGAAAGATAGCTTAATTTGAAATTGCTTTTCGTTCGCGTTTTTTCAATACTATATAACGTAAAACCTGCCAAAATCAGTGTGTTATGTAATACGGAAGCTGTATGAATGAAAACTTTTTTCAGAATAAATCCGATAAGAATCCAATAAAAATTCGTTCAATCAATTGCTTTCAAAAAATTGCAATTCAGTGAATTTTTTACATACATTCCCAGAACTAAAACCGTATAAAACATTGGAGTTTTACTAAAATTGCATTTACTATTTTTCAATCCAATTTCGAGAAGCTAACTAGCGCATATTTGCCATAACAGCATAGACAACAGTATACAGTATTCTGCTCTCAAAATTGACTGTTCGTAAGCAATTTTTTCGTTGTTTCCGTAAAAAAGCAAAGTCGATCACAATGTAAGCTTTGTTTCGCAAACTGAAATCACCGATCACAAAAGCCACCGGCTATCTCAATTATTTTCGTTGCAAGCAGCGCGCATCCCCGAAAAAAAAAAACAAAAAAAAAATTGAGCTTCGCAAGCGGTAGATTTCGTTTACAGCCTAACCAAATCACCGGAACCATTCCGGCGCAATCAGATTCAAAGCTGCTCCGTTTCAAAGATCCGATAAGCGACGAAATAAATCAAGAAGCCCACCAGACGCGCTCCTTTTAATCCCCGTTTATTTATAAACGGCGAGCATCAAAGGCCGTTTATTGTTCGACGAAAAAGAAAAACAAAGCGCCCAGACATAAAATGCATCATTGGGCGAGCGAATCAAATGACGGGTAGAAAATTGAAAAGGGCTGTAAAAACAAAAAAACGGAAACAAAAAGGCGAAGGGAAGAATAACGAGAGAGAGAGAGAGAGAGTCGGTGCGGCCATCGATCGCGTAACGGTAATCGGGCGCACGCGGCAAAACCCATCAATCAGGGGCTGCTTGCGAGCAGCCGCGCCGCTCCGATTAATGTACACGCGAGAGCGGGGAAAAGAATGCAACTGGCCTTTTTGCGGGCTGTTGTGCGCGGCCACCGCCGCCCCCCCCCTCCGGATGCGTTCGATCGCTCTCCCGCGGATTATTCCGCTAATTCGCGCGCGAGCGGCGAAACTTTTGTTTGCCCGATTTTTGCCACCGACGATCGGAAGAGCGGAAACGTTGGGCGCCATCGATCGAGTGCGCGGGCTTTGAGTGCCCGGCTCGGATTAATTGATGGGGATTTAATCGCCGGGAAATTATGAAACTTTTTACGGGGAGGAAATTTTAATTTTCGTTATTTGCGAGTGGAGATTGAGATGTGCTTTTTGACGGTGGTTCTAAATCTAGTAGTTTTGGACCGTTTGTCGTCTTACTAGAATGCGCTAAAGCATCGTTAAAAAAGGTCTTTAATGTTGGAGAACTCAAATTTGAATTTAAATTATTTAAATCCATTCTGAAATATGAGGCAAATGAAAAATAGAATTTCAAACTCGAAACCGAGTATCGCAAAAAGTCTAATAAACTCCCCGCTTCCGCTGTGTTTTTATAATACGGCCCTACGTTTTCGCGCCGTACAGCGCGGACAAAGAGCTCGTGTGAGAGCGTTTGTAAAAGCACCAGTTAACACAGGAACGTCAGTTTTTTTTTTTTTTTTTGTTCTCTTTCGCCGTTCGCCGGCCAAAAAAAATCTCGCGATGTTGTACAGAGCGCGCAGTGGCACTTGAAATTTCGGGGGATGGCGGCTTTTGTGCGAGAGAGAGAGAGAGAGAGAGAGTCGTCTCCTCATGCTCGAGTGTCGAGGTCGAGTGACGCGAGAACGAAAGCCTTCGCGTATTGGGTTTGACAGGCGCGAGTGTCTACTATGCTACGCTGCATTTTTTTTTTAAATTTCTGCCATTCTGTCTTTGTGCTTTAGCGCTGTGAGCTTTATTTGTTCGAAAGGAGACATTATGGGTAATTTTTTAATTTGAAATTTTGCTGTGTCAAGGATCATTCCTATACAAGATGTTCGATTGTTCATTGTTACGCTTATCTACCATTTATTCGTGCAAGGAAATAAATTTTACATGAAAAATTACTGCATTTTCTTTGGAGACAGACTTGAAGTCTGAGACTATTTAGTATTATAAAATACGATTTATTTAAAACACGTTCCCGAATTTTTCGGTAACGTGAGTCGCGCCTGTACCCCGGGTTGTGCTGGAGGCTCACGCATAGTTAACTTTAGAAAGTGCCATTGATTGCGCTGTGTGCACGAATACTGAAAAGATTAGGCCTGAGATTTATCTTCGGTGATTCGATCGGGACGAAAGGATTGATGCAGCAGTGTACCGAAGCAGCAGTCTATACCGAATGCATGTACTTTGTTTACCAACATACTGCGGAAAATAAGTTTAAAAAAATCACGTTTAGGTGTGAAATTAATATTCTGTTTGATTTGCCACGAAAGAAGAATTACAAATGTGAAGTACAAATGTGTTTCGCTAAATCTAAGAGCAAGCAATTGTTCGCGGCTATTTTATGGATTCGAAATTCTCCCCGGGGTGACTCCAATCACAAAACATAAAAAACTAATTCGTAATTAAAGTTCGTTCGAGGAAATCTCGGGGAAATATTCATAAGCTGGTGGCCTCCTTTATCGCTCCGCCGTTCACATCCATCGAGGCTCTCGCTCCATTCGTTTGTTTCTGAAATTATTCGACATCGCTCGAGTTTTCAACTCGCTCGCTGCACGCTCAGGAAGGAGAATGGAAAGCGACCGTGCCGGAGGAGGAAAGGAGAGAGAGAGAGAGAGAGAGAGACGACGACGTCTCTCGCACGGAACGAGATTGATGCCGTAATATGGGGAGAAGAGAACTTGCGCAATTTTGCCCGCTGCGAATTGGGGAAACAAAAATTTTCCTTCCGAGTAAAAACTTTTCATGGGGTAATGGATGTGAGTACTTTTTCGCTTCCTCTGCTCTGCATGCGTGCGAGAATTGAAGAACCGCTTTCCGCTGAAATTCTTTGAACTCGCGGCGTTTTATGGTTTAGTCGATATTTTTCTTTTTTTTAATTTTCTGTTGTTGATTTTTATATTGTTTTGTGCAATGTAATTTAAGCTGTAAAACTCTATTGTTACAGTATTTTAGAATTTGCTAAAATTATGTTTAATGTAACAGACGTTGACAACGATATTTTCTAAAAAATGCCAAAATTAACAAAATAAGCAGCAAGAACTAGTGTAATTTGTTACTTTAATTGTAAGTTATATTCAAAATTTTCTGCAACATGAAAGTCTAATTAACTAAGAAATCTAAGAAATAGTTTTAATTATCCATTAAAAATCTGACAATTATAAAAAGTGTTTTACTTATATCTACAACCTTTTATAGTTACGAATAATGCCTTGTTCTTAAACTGTCTGCTAGTTCAATAGCTCTTTCGAAGCGGAGAAAATGGAATAAGTTTCCGTAAAAAAGCTGCCTTTTTATTATTTGAATTCTCGATTTAATTAATAATTTCTCAAATACTTTTTTTAAGTTTTAGAATAAAATGTTTCGATATCTAAAATTATCTCATACATTTTTCTTTTTGAATATAATTGATATATGTAATAAAATTACTTATATGTAAAAAAAAAAACAGACTCCGCGAGTAATAAAATAAATTTGCCAAAAAAATTGTTAACAAAAGCATTGATTGGCAAAAGCAGCTCAAAACTGGTCGCCTAATTCGTAAAAAACTTCTGATTATTGGCTTCGCAGCCCGCTACTCTCGAACACTGCTAGCATTTATGACTCGACCGCGCGACATGACAGATTCGAAAATTGACAAGCTCATCGGCCCAATAAATCCGCAACGAATTTGTTCCACGAAAATAGCATCTCCACATTCCTCTTTCCCACACACAGAAAACTTCTTTCTGCTGAAATAAAAAGCAATAAGTCCTACTCCCGGCGCTACGTCCAACTTTTCAGCCCTGAATTTCGACGTTCCATCACGCGGCGAATGTTTTAAATTTTCCAGGCGTGCGCGATCGGTCAAAGAAATTCCTCGGGAATATTTTCTTTTCCCCATCCTTTCCGGATCTTAAGTACATAAGGCGCGGCGAAAGTTGCCTCGCGAAAAGAATGGAGCGAGCGAATTCCGGGGCGAATCTTTGCGCTCTGCATATATATGCAGGTACCTAACGTGTGCGCGAGCACAGCATCAAACGGATCAGGAATTCAAGACGCGGACCGAGGAGGGAGAAAGAGAGCGCGAGAGTTTCGCCGTACAACAGGAAGTTGCACTGAATCGAGACGATTTTCTGGATGGAGACGAAAGTTTTCGCGATAGCTCGCCTCGTGACTGAACTCGCGCTGTGCCGTGCCGGAAGATGCCCGCTGAACAGATGCGGTGAAGATACCGCGTGACAATTGATATGGAAGACGTGTAAGATTTTTCAAAATTTTCAAAGGGATTCGCAGCTCATAGCGTGTCTTGTTCATTTTTTCCGAATTGTGATTTTGAGAAACTTTCAATAATAATTGAATTACTACGCTGCCTCTATTATCAAATATATATTATCAGTAGTGTCTTTATTTCGTTTATGATCTTAAAATTGAAATTAATGAAATTGAAATGTATTAAAAAGAATAAACTCGTGGATATGTAATGGAATTCATAAAAATTTATAATGAGGAAGAGAAAAATTTACACAAAAATGCATTAGAGTTAAAAGCAGGTTTTTAAGCATTAAAATATTTTTTCTCGGAACAAACCAAAGGCAATTTTGTTTCATATTAACAGTACCACCGCTATAATTCCGTACATTAATCAAATGGGCAGAATTCAGTTTGAAAATTTAAATGAAATTGCGAGAAAAATTTGAAATGATGTGAAGAGTTTTCATATACAATACAACTATTATTTCCTTTATTTAAAAGTTTAATTACGGTAAATTTTTACGCATTTATTATGAATAAAATAAATAGATTTTCAGTGTTCCCTTTAGAATTTTTTATAAATATAAAATGTTTTAAATGCAAGTAGCTTTTTAAGAATAATTTAAAAGAATTTTAACTCTTTTGAAATAAACTTTTAAGTATAAAAGCGTTTTTCTTGTAGTGTATTAAAAGATGCAAATAAGAGGCAGAGAATTACATTTTTTTCGCGTTTTGATAATGGGAGAGCTTTTTATTTAAGTAAACGTTCAAACTTTTTTTAATTCCCATTACTGCAATATTCTTAAAAGGTTTTAAAATTTTTCAAGCTTGCTTAAACTTTGTAGCTCTGCATGCAAATAATGGAATTGCAATTCACTTCACAATTCTGTAAGCAAATATACTCTGACATCTCGTAAACTGTAAAATAAATATTTTTCAAACAATTATTCCGTATTTGTACCAATACTTTATAAAGGAGAACATATACATCATACAAATACATACTTACAAAAGGTTTATTTACGTACCCACCAACAAAACAGTAGCAAACGAAAAACGAAACCAAAATTAAATTATTCAACAAAGCAGCTTCCCCGAATATTAAATGCCCTCGTCCAAAAATTTACGACACTTTATTAATATTTAAATGTAACCCAAGAAAAAAGTAGGCGAGCACCGACTTAATATAAACATGGCCTGAAATTTGGCAGTGTTCACGCCGCATGATTATACGCTGGATTATACGTTTGCAGCGTTTGGGAATTGTGAATTTTATTTTCTCACAAAATACAAATTGCGCGCCCGGCTAGAAAGAGGGAAAATATTAGCTCGGAAAAATGAAATTGAAGTAGCAGCTTCTTGGAAGAGTTTTCTCTTTAAGGTGAATTACGCTGGTATTCTTTCTTTAATATAGTATCGCGTACTTTGTAAGAAATTTATGAAAGTCCTCTTTTAAAAAATGCTTCGTAAACAAGCATCCGCTTTAATTCTTATCTTAAATCTTTTTTAATATTCGAGAAGTTTGTTGAATAAAATTTGTGCGTGATATTTAAGAAATGTAGAAAAATTCGTTCAACGTTGCATTTACTATTGCATTCAAAATCTCTTCAGATTTTTTTTTTATGTTTTTCTCATTTCAAAATGGAAGGCTAATTAATTTTTCAATAAGTGCACGTACAGAGGAGCTTTTTTAAGACTCAAATTGTATGTTGCCCGAGAAACTTTTAAAAGTTATTTTATTTTAAAGTATTCTTTCGCAAAACTTCCTTCCGCCCTAGAAACAACTTTCGAACTTTTTAATTACGGAACCTATTGAATCGAATGAAAAAGCTGCATTTAAAAACAGTCGGCGGATGAAAATCTGATCAAATTCACCCGTTAACTTTTTAATCTCCCTCCAAAAAAACTATAATATCACTCGTTAATTTTTCCGATAAAGTAAGCAGTCAGCGTCATTGCTATCTCGCAAAAACACGCGTCGATTTAATAAATTTAAATCCGAATCCATTTATCCGATAGTAAAGGCAGCCATAATAAAAAAAAAAAAAAAAACACACAACCAGTTAAAAATTTTCCCTCGTTATACCCCATACACGTTAAATAGCAAGCAGCCGCGATTCAATTAATCAAATATTCACGGCCGCTTGGTCGTTTAGAGCGAAAGAAGAAGAACGTCGCTCGCATCTAAATCGAGTCGAGACGCGTGCTTTACTTGCGTAATGCCTATTTAGACGACGCACTGATAGATCCGCGCTCATCCCTTCCGGTCTATTTTGTTCGATTTTTGTTTTGCAGAGCCGGGAAAGGGGAGTCTTTTGTGCAGCGACTCGGTCATTAATTAGAGCCAAGGCCGAATCCTCGCGCAGTCCGATCGGGCCGTTCATTGAATACTTTTTTATTTTATCTCCTCTCCTTCCTCTTCCATTCTCCCCCCGCACTTGTTCTTAATCTCTATACGTTCTCGCGCTCTCTTCTGTTATTTCTATCCCATTGTTTTCTTTGCTCGCCCTCCTTTTATTTGCGCCGCTCTCTTCCTCGCCGTCTGTTTTGCTCTTTTCTTAATCTTATCAACGCCACGCGAGATTCGCATTTTCTCGAGTGGATTATTGAAAAGTCACGTCGCCGAAACGGAAAGAAAAAAAAGAACAGGACAAGCCGGAGCCGCTGGCACTGACGAAAAATCGCTCGGATAGGTAATTAAAGCGGGAATGCCGACTTTGTCGACGTGCATTCTTTCATCGCTAAATTCTTTCAGTCTATCCGCTATATTCCGTTACTCTGCGCGGGCCGCTTGATTTGATTTTTATTCTCGGCTTTATTTAATTTTTTTAGATCCTTTCTCGACAGACTGAATCGGCCGAGAATTTCGAAAATCTGAATATAAAGGATTATTGCAGAATATTTTGTTAGCCTCATACCGCTTGATATTCAGTAGAATTTATACTGCTGCCTCAAAGAGAACGCTTTGTATTGGTGTTTTCAAATTCAAGAATTTGATAAATTTCGACGTTTTTAAGGTTCCTGAGCGAGAACGATTCATTTTTAAAAAATCTACGCATTTATACACTGAGAAAAATGAGAGAAAAATTTTATTAAAAATTACTATATTTTATACCAAAGTCTATGCAAACTTGCATTATCCTAAAAATTACTATACTACATAGTAAAAATTAAAAAGCTAAATCAGTTTTTACTATATGCATATCAAATTTTAGTATACAGTATAATAATTTTTAGGATAATGCAAGTTTGCATACATTTTGGTGTACAGAATAGTAATTTTTAATAATAAATTTTAAAATACGTGCGTATGTAAGTAAGTGGCCAAATTTTGAATTCGACATAACTCTCGAATAGATGAATCTAATGAGCTGAAATTTTGCATACATCTTGAATACGCCTCTAGTTAGAACTGATTACGTTATGGACTGAATTGGATGATTTGAGGACTTATTTAAGTACATCCCTTGTTTGAATAAAATAAAAAATTTTGAAAAAATATTTTTTTTTTAAACAATCTTTTTTTTAATTTGTACTAAAGATATATTAAGTATATATGAGATGCAGATCGATTTTCTTTAAGGATACTCATAAGTTATTTTTGACTTAAAAATTGCGGATTTGAAAAAGTATCTAATTTTTTGAAAATTTAACTATTTTCATGCAATAAATTAATTTTTTTACAATATAAATTATTTTATACTTTGTATCCCCTCGTATCGCAATATAATTGTATTTATTTTATTTTTGTAGACCGACAATTTATGCGCAGTCATTCTGTAAAAGGGCTTCTGTTAAATGGGTTCTTGAAATATAAAAGTTTTCCAGTTATAGCTGCGCAGAACATTCTATTTCGTAAATGGAATGTTACTCTTTCTGACTTCACTTTTAGGGAACGATTTAATATTAAATTTTTACTTGTATTGCCAAAAAAATTAATGATTTAAATTTAACTGTTTGCCACAAAAGAGATCTTTCTTTTTAAGGATCGCCTTCGCAAGAACATTTTCTTTCAATTCCTGTAAAAAATATGTACACCCTTTAATTAAAGTACGCGAGAACTGCACCAAAGACAGAAATTGTCCTTCGATCTCCTGAGAGGCCATAAAACAAGCAGCCCATATTTCTCCCAAACAATATCTCCCCATTTTCTCGCAATTACGACAGCCGAATAATGCAGCTAACACGACTGGGGAACACAGCCTCGGCCCCTCCCTCCCCCTCCGCCGACGTCTTCATTGTCCCGCGCTTCCAAACGCACGATAGCGCGGAGCCTGCGAGCCCGCTGGTACGAGCCCACGGATAATGGATTAATAGGACGGCGGAAAGGCAGAGAGATAAGCCCCGCGACTTCTTCCCGGGCGGGCGCCGCAAACAAAACCGCCGGGCGGATCCTTTCACGGGCTTCCCCGCGAGACTGCGACACTAAAAAGGGAGAGATAGCGAATCTGCGCGCGAGCGCGGGAATACACGTACATCCGGTCGGAGAGGGACGCGGCGGGGGAATCTCGAAATTCTGACGCGCTTCTTCGCGCAGACAAGAGCCGGGGAGAGAGAGAGAGAGAGAGAGAGCCCGCCGCCCCGTGTGCCTTCGGGTATTTAACTTTATGCATTCACCTCGTATTCCCTTTGAACTGACGCGGGGCTTTTGGGGCGGTACATAAGACAGTGGAACGATAAGTAGAGAGGTTTATCTTGAGGCTCGCGAAAGCTTTGCGCCTATAGCGAAGCGAGCCCCGAGAGCTGCGCCCCGGTGTAGTAGTAAAGATAAAGCTCTCGGTAAATTTCGCTGAAAGGCCGATTCTCCCACTCTCTCTCTCTCTCTCTCTCTCTCTCTCTCTCTCTCTCTCTCTCTCTCTCTCTCTCTCTCTCTCTCTCTCTCT
>JAWWEO010006344.1:0-40920 GCA_035582975.1 Ormyrus labotus
TTCACTAAGATACAGCTATTCAAAAAATTGAAACAAAATAAATAAAACTTTAATATCTTTTGAACTAATAAGTTTCAGAGGCAGAAAAATTATACAGCTCTGAACATAGAAAAGATCTACCTTTTCCCAAAATTTCAATTAATTTAAAGTCTTTTTACTTCCGAAATCGTTGCACATAGAAAACTCATTTTTTTCAGTTTTCAGCGTTTTATTTAAAAACTAATTGACAAAATCGCTTGAAATTTTTACAGATTATAGCTCTATATATTCTTAATTACCAAAAATTTCTTCATAGCAGTTGATAATTTAAATTAAGAATTATAAGATTTTAAAAAAAAAACACGTTTTTGTTAAAAGTAAAAAACCATAAGAGCCAGAGTAACTTTTTTTCTCTGAAGTTATGAGTATTTTTATGCTCTTTAAAATGGCCTTCGTTCGATTCAAATATCTCAATCCTATCATTAAAAAAAGTAAAATTGAATCTTTCAAAAATCGAAAATTTGCGATAAAACAAAAACAAATAAGGTAAACAAAAATAGAGTTTTTTTTACCGCCATCAAAAAAGAATAACAAAAAAAAATGAGCCATGAACGATGAAAATCCGTTCAGTAGAAGCTGAGATACAGACTTTTACACACACACACACACACACATACATAACTTAAAAAAAAAAACATTTATTTTAGTTCCTGACACCTTAAAATACAATTATAACAGGTTTTTTGAACAACTCCTATCCAAAATTACTAATACAAAGCTTCCTCTAGGAGGAGGCAAAATTCATAAAGACGTTGTATAACAAGAAGGAATACATTTTGAAAGCTATGACTGCAGTGACACTCTCCTTTGGTGGCCCTTTCTGGGGGTGCTCCGGCTTTTCGGTATCTGGAAATCGATTGACCAACTATTTGGGCGATAAGAGTAGGACGAGTCCAGTCCAAAAGAGCTGGAGTGAGGAAGGGAGGGGGCAGTCGACCCTTCGCAGATACGGAAACGCTTGAGGGCGTTATTCGATGGGAATACGTCGCATTGACATATCGAGTCGATTATCGGCCGTTTCTTTCCTTCATTCTTCGCCGATTGCTGTTGTCGGACGACGCTGCCGCTGCGCTCGAAAACTTACCAAGACCCAGACTCTGTCATGTCGCTGGACTTGAGTTCTCTCGCACCCACAATGTCCTTGTCAGGTGGAGATTTTCAGATCGGGTAGATTTATTTTTTAGAATGCATTCGGGGAAACCTCTTGCATTACTTGTATACAGTCGGAATTTTACGTTCAGCTTGATATTTATCTTGTGTCCTTTTTACGAAAATTGATTTAGAACAATTTATAAAATTTCAGTTTATAATGCGGAATTTAATTATTTTAAATTTAAATAGTAGTAAAAATTCAGGGGAAAATAGTTTAAGCGTAGTACCTGCGGATTTAGATTTCAGGGAGCGATAACAAAGCGATCTTTGGCGAAATGCAAGCTCGCTTCGAAATTACTAGCGAGTTGTTGGAAACTCTAGAATCGTCAATAATCGCTACTGCGGTGTAATGTTATGTAAGGGCAGTGCAACCATTATCTCAAGCATTTCGTTTTCTGTTTTTTTTTTTTAAAGATAATACCGACTTAAGAAGGAAATTTGATAAGTACATTTAATAGTTTAATTTAAATATTGAATTTTTTACTACATTGTATACCTTTAATGACATCTTTTATAAGTTTATAATTAAATTTTATAATAACGTACAAAGTTTGAGCCTTTAAAAAATAAGTCTATTGCCACCACTTTTTCTTCCTCTTTTATCCCTTTCGCTTGTGTTTCTAGCGAACGAATATATATTTCACTCTCCTAATAAAGAAGTGAAATCCGATATTAGTTCCGTGTGCATCCGCTATTTACGAAAACCGAAATGAAATTAAGAGAAATCGAGACCCTTATTGCCAAAAGGTGGGCTCGGGCTCTCCAGAGTATTTATTGCCGCTCGTAACCGACTTTCGGGTAATTGATCGCCGACCAGTTACAGCTCGTACGTAGCTTGAGAATTGCGGCGCAATTGTGTCCTGTGGCTGCATTCTAAAAATGCACGATAAATGTTCTTTGTTTTAAGTATTTCATTTATTTATTTATTTATTTATTTATTTACTAAATTACAGTTACATTCAAAGATATAATAAATTATATTTGAAGAACTAGAATTCTATAGTGGTGAAATAAATCACCTGTATAGTTCTTGTGGTCACCCACCACCAATTTACTTTATGAAATCTCTTTTCAAGCTTGAAAAGCTTGAGGATAACTTTTTAATTTTTGATTTTTAATTAGTTTTTTGCATTAATTTACATAATGATTATTCAAAATGATTTTTGAATATTTTGGATTTTATCAAGAAACATTATCCTTAACTTAATAAATATTAAGTTAATATAGCACGTACAATCCTCCTTCCTTAAAAAATTGATGATCTGTAAAGTGAAGTCAGTTTATTCTTTTTGCAATGTTTTCCCCGAATGGTTGGCTTTTAATTGATTTCAACTTCTAGGCCATGACCAGGTAGTTTTAATTTTTTTTTACAAATTTTTATGAGGGGGGCGAAGTTCTCGTGCAGGTTTGAGACTGCCGACTGTGGGTACTTCTGCGCTCAGCGCCGTCATTATGTCCCACAGCCAGACACAGAATAGACGCATCGATAGCCTCAAGCACACTCCCCGGGCACTTGATTCGATCTCAGCCATCGAAAAATCCGGATTCTTTTTTGTGAAAAAGCCTCCGAAAAATTCGAGCTGACCGGGATGGAACCAGCGCCCTAAACGATGTTTGTCTTGGGAGGCAAGAGTTACCGCCTGAGCCAAACACCGCTCTTTTGTCAGTTTATTCGTAATGTGATTGGCTGATCAGTTTATTTGTGATCTGATTGGTGGGAAAATAGTTGACGTGTGAATTTGGCTATGTGACTGCACATAAGTGTTCATTTATTTTTTAGTGTTTATATAACCTCAAAAAAGAAAATAGTATGCGCGAAGCGCGTTGGATTTTACTAGTACTTGCGATTTCAGATTTGCAAGTCATTATGATTTACGCACTAACGCATTGATGAGTGTAAAGCAGGCAATTCAGCCCGGTAGAAGTCATAGCAAATTAGCTGCAGAATTTTCATCAAAACCGTTGTCGCATAACGCCGGAACACAGTTAGCATCCGCGTTCGCCTAAGACAAGGCATTGAATAATTTATCTCGCTCGCTCTTACGCGCGAAGGTGTATAATTGTCGGGGAAGTTGTGCTGGAATATGATCTGAGAATCCGAAGGAAGAAGTTATGATCGTTTAATGGCATTTCGGAGCTGGAGTAGAGCGCAACCCCGATGTCGGCGCGATATTCTTTCATGCTATTATATTTGTTTATTTTATTGGAAAAAAAAGCCCTGGTACAATTTTTAGTGGATTCTTGACAATTAAAATATTAAATTAACCGATATGATTAAAAGATACATAATTTATAGTTAAAATTTCAGGTAAAACCGACAGATTTTTAACTAAAAATTAGTTTTTAATAATAACTAGCACAACCCGCTTATTCCCTACGAGGGAAATGATTTATTGTTTTCTTTTTATAATAGTTGGCGCTCTTTCGAATAAACTTTTTTGAAAAAATAAAATGTTTGTCCATAAAACACCCAAGCTAATTTGGGTGTGGTGGAAACTTGAGAAATTCCGAAATAAGTAATGAAAAGCGCTGACAAAGGCAGGCGAAGAGAGGAATGGAAACAGTCGGAGATTGCGAAACCGCGATCGCGCAGCGACACATGACGAATCCTTTGAGTCTTAGCGTCATCGAGCTCGAGGCAGATACTTGGCGCGCCCGCGCTAACTAACCTATGTATCATCGGCCGCGTCCTCGAGCGGGCATCTCCGCTTCTTAATTAGCCGAGTTGGAATTGCAGATTCGCTGGCGCGCCAAACTTTCCGGGAATTAGCCGAGCGCGAGCGCCACGCTGCATCGCATTGTTTGCGAGCCCGGAGATCGATATATGGATTCGTTGTTCCAGCCTGACCGACGCAGCGCCGTTTTTCCAAATCTTCCATTTCTCTCGGCATTTGCAGAAGGAAATTCGCGATTTTGAATGTTACCGTAGCAATCGACGTGACGCTTTCGCAGTATCAGAAAAATACACTTAAACTGTTGAACTCCTCCTTTGCCAAGTTTATCCGGCGCCCTTTCTTGGCTTCACACGAGCCAGCGAACGTGTCGCCCGGGAGCTACTTGCTCTCATTTACAGGAGAGTCCTGTGCAAATCTTGCCTCTTTTCTACAGCCGCAGACCGAGTCTCGCGCGAGAAAGTGTTTGGCTAGCCGGCGGTGCCTTCGATGGAAATCCGGTTAGCGGGAAAAAAGAGCCCCGAACTCGATAAAACAGAGATGCCTCGCCGACTTTCTCCCCTATATACCCCCGATGCTCCAATGAAATTTATTTACTTTAATGATGTTCTGCGCCGAATTTCGTTAAGGGCTAAAGAGGTTGAAGCTGGAACCGGACAATTGCTTAAATTTGTTTTCGACGATTGCCCTCGATAAGTTCATTTCGCGCAGGGGATTCGTTTTTCTCACTTATTTTTTCTATTTAAAGAAATCGACTTTTCTCTATACGAGAGATTTGAAACTGTGATTTATATTTTTAATATAATATTTGGTACTCTTGTTTATCTAATAAAACGATAGTTTTTCTTGTTAAAGTTTTGAAGCAATTCTGTTTTGAAAAAGCACTTTGGCAAACTCCTATTTCGAATTTTCTTCTCATACATGCTTAACGAAAGCCGCAAAAAGGTAATCGATCGCATTTTGCAGCTAAGACCGGGGCGCCCGAAACACTAAGCTCGACCGATCGCTTCTTGCTCGGCGAGGCAACGAAAGTTTCGCTTCGAACAGAGCCAGCCTAGTCTGTTTCGCCTCGTCGTAAACTCGGATTACGCTTGGCATAATTCAGGAGCGCGTGTGCTTGTCGCGCGCGAGAGAGCTTTAATACGAGAGTCTCGCGCAACGAATTTCTACTAGAGGGGGGGAGTGAGATTCGCCGGGACAAACTACTTAGAAATCAAAGGGCTTTGCTTGCGGAATTTTGAGTCGCGCGCGCGAGGGAAAGAAGGATAATAATACGTGTGTGTGTGTGTGTGTGTGTGTGTGTGTGTGTGTGCGGAGCTAAGTCGAGCATCGAGTTCTTGAGCAGAGTTAAATTTCTCATTTGCTTAGTTTCCGCGATTTCTTGCTTTTCCTTCACTTAGCTCGGAGATTTCTTTCGCGTATGTCATTATAAGTATCTAAATCTACTTATTTTGTTTAAAACAGAAAATGATAATGTCATAAAGTGTTATTTCAGTATTTATAATTTCTAAAGTAACTTTTCAGCAATGGATATTTGTTTATGATTTTTCTAGTGTACAATTTCCTTGTTAAACTTGATGCAATAAAAAAATGTTATTTTCCACTCATATAAATTTATTAAAATTCAAATCAAATTGTCAGACATTATTTTACAATGTATAATATCAAAATCAATAACAATTAAAGCTCATCGGCACCCTCGAATGTTAAATGATTTAAAACACGATGATGTGTGATGCATTTTCTCAGAGAGTAGACAAGATAAGCAAAGTACTTAAAGCTGGCCATCTCGGCTCGGCACGAAGTAAAGTCAAAGGTCGCAGGTCGGCAAGTTTAGAAGTGCGCTTTCAGCCGTTGCTGCGCTTTGCACATATCGCAAAGACTCGGGGGCGCGTCTCCTGCGAGCAATCCCAGGACGGCGATTTTCGCTAAAAAGATTATGTAAACTTTTCGGTGATTCTCGTTGCTTCTCCGTGTTTGGATCCTTGGCTTAATTGAATAACGGCCTCCCTAAATCTTCTCCGCCTCGCGGAGACTTATTGAAAGTTGAGAGAAAACTGCGCCTGTTATAATTCATTTTCAAAATCATAAATCATTCAATTGGTTCAAAATATTTATAATTCTTTGCTTGTAAAAAAATTGTTTTGCAGAAATAGTTTCGTAGTTTTTTCAATCCGTGTTCATGAAAAAGCCCATTACGAAGTTCATTTTTAAACTGGAGCTAGAACTTAATTTTTTTTACAACTTTTACCGTTCTTCAGCAAAAAATATTTCAAAAACTATGTACCGTAAATTTCATTTAAAAACATTCACAAAAATTCTTCCTTCAAAACAGTTACAAAATACCCTTGGAGAAATTTGAAACAATTCAAAACATTCGAATTCCAGTCCATCCCAATCAACTGTGCAATAAAAGAAAAAAAATAGCCTACACCGGTACTTGTGTACTCTAAAAAAAAAAAAAAAACAAAAAAAAAAAATCCTGGAGAAAGGGTCGAACGCGCGGACTGGCAAATTTGCACTGGCCGGCTTGATTTATAAGTCTGGCGGGGTTTCGGCGATCGCTGCACGGACTGACGCCGCGGATGATGCATCACCTCGGAGTCAACTCCAGGCAGCGGTCGAGGAACGAGAAGGAGAGGATGAAGCCGCGGCAGTAGCCGGTAATGGATTTCGAATGGCTGAGAATCGCCGGCTGCTGGCGCCGACTCGCTCGGCATTCTTTTATTTCGCCGCTTTTTCCAGGCTCCGCCGCTCTGCGCTTTCTTCCATTTTTGCAAGCCCAGAGCCAGCCTGGCCCTTCCTATTTATTGTTCTAGAGGAGGATGCCGCTGGTGCAAGCTGATGAATCGAAACCTAGTTTTACGACCTTTTCTTGCTTTTACTCGAAAACTTACCTTTCCTGTTTCGTCTTCGTAAGGGATAGTTTTTCATTTATTTAATTTTTATTAATTAATCCCGTAGGACTAGAATCATGTTAATACTAAACTTTTTATGTTATATACTATACAAGTATCAAGATTTAAAAATTAGGTTTGAAATGAAGTAGTAAAATAAATTGTAGTCTTTGGCAACATTTCTCTTTACAATCAATTGACTGCAGATGTTTCGCGCGGTGCAGGACAACAAAAAACAATCGTCAGGGGCGGAACCGAATTCGCGACAGGGTGTCTCTATTGCCGTGAAAAATTTCCGCTCGCCGGCCATTTTTTTCCCGCCGGTCGTTCTCAAAAATCAAAAAGCGTCAAGTATTTTTCGCGCGCGTCACTTGGATGCGCCTCTCTGTCAATCGGGACGGCAATCGAATTTATGTTCGCGTGCGCGCGCGTAATGACAGTTGTGATTAATGAATTCTAATTTCGACAGGCAACAAAACAAAACAATCATCGCGAAATTGCCGAGGCAGGCAGTCCGGTATTCTCTCCGAACGATGGCGGAGCGCAATTTATATATCTGGCTAATTTGAATTGTAAATTTCAGTCGATTAACTTTCGGGATCTTGCGTGTTTATGCCCGGCTATCGCGACGTTTACGAGGCTTCGCAGTTTTGATGGATGAAAATTTTCGGATGTTTGACATTACGGCGCCGTTCGGATCGCTCCGCCGCGTGCCTTCGAAAGAGTATTAAAATTCCGGGAGCACCCGTCTTATATTTTAATCATTTTTAAAATTTTTTTCAAAATTCTCGAATGAATATAAACATTGTGATTATTTTAGCTTTGAAAAAGTTAAGTCCACGTGCATCAACAGATGTATTCCGCCGGGCGACTGCCGGACTTTATTATAGCGTCGATTCTGGGGGGTCGCGCGTGGATTGAATCGTCATTATGTGCAAACGTATACATCAGCCGCCTCGCGCTCCGTGACGCTGCTCGCTTGATCGATGGCACGCACCGACCGGTCTGTAAATAATTCCGCTTACGCCGCCCCTCTCGATGATTAACAATAACCGCGTTTGCGATCGAGCGAATTAACGCTCCCAGCCCCGTTCGCTCTTCTTTCGGCCCTGCAATTACGAATTAATTAACTAGTTTTCATTCTTCGTTGCTGCTAATTAGATAAACTCCCGTATCAAGGTAGGTGGATTTTTGAAAATTTTTCAAAATTTTCGCACTGTTTTCAGCCAAAAATACAAGATTGAATAAACATTAAAGTTCTTGATGTGCATCTAAGTGTTGTTATAGCAGAGGATTCGTTGAGCTGCTGGCCTAATAATGAGGTAACCTGTAAACTAATAATAAAGGTAAACATCGTACAAGCTTTACACGCGCGAGGATAACGAGCTCATCTTGGTTGTCGTCGGCCAAACTGAGCGGGTGCACGAGCGAGATCCGGGCATTGCGTCGGGGATATAATATACGTTTTTAGGATCGTGATTGATGCGCGTAATTAATTAATATTGTAATAAATCATTGTTCATTCGAGTTTTTACAAGGATTACGCTGCACCTCTTCATTTATAAATCGTTCTTACATGATTTATTATATATAAATCGGTATTTTCGCCTACTTGAAACATTAGACAGACCAGAGCAATCATAGTCCGCTCGCAGTCTATCCAAGCAATTATCAAGTAAATCCAGGGCGCCCTTTTAGCCTGCCGCGTAGGAGGGCGCGATTAAAGGCAAATTTATGCGCGCGACCGCGGCGCCGTACGTGAGCTGCTCGGGGCGCGCGGCGCGCGCGCATTCATGACGAATTCATGATTTTATTGCGAGCTCGCGCGCGCGAAACGATGCGCGCGTGGTCAGCGGAAGGGCCGGCCCGAGGCATAAAGCTTGATTTACAATCGGCGTAAAATTAGCCGTAAAAGACGAAATTCCTGCCGCGGCCTTCTTTTTTGGGTGCACTGGCGCCCGACTTCTTCGAGGGGCCGTCCAGCGCGCTGCTGCAGTTTTACGTCTGGCAACTGCCTCCCGGCAAGTGCTACTTTTTTACGAGAATTGAGAATTTAAATTTACGGGAGCCTGCAGTGGCTTGCTAAGCCGTTAGGTGTTTGGGAAAGGTGAGGGTGTATTTTGGCGGTGCTTGAGGATCATTTCCGGCCCCGATTGAGCGCAATGCTAGCTGCAGGCTTGCATTACTGTATACATTCGTGCATTGAGAAGGAACTTATTGAATTTTCGAATCAGCAAGTTTAAAAGTAGAATCACTCAAAGCCGACGAATAGCAAAATATTGCGATCGCAATGAAATGCACCTCGGTCCGGCTGCATGCTTTACGAAGTAGAAAGAGCCAGCGTTTGGTCGGCCGTGCGCGCCAGCTTTATTACGCGGAATCGCCCGAAAATCCATTCCCTCTCGCATTCCGCGCACACGCCGGGAATGCCTCACTTGCCTCGGTTATTCTCGCGTTCGCCCTTAGCGTCAGAGAGCAGGAACGCTGCAATATTAGAAATACTTATCAAGTCGATCGGAAAATTATAAACCGTGTAGGGGCTCGGTTTACAAGCGGATAAGTATACTTTATATACCAAGCTTTGAAAAGCATTGAGGTGAGGGGACAGTTATTTCAAATAATATTGTAACTAGTCCTAACTGACGTAACTCTTTAATCTTGGTATTAAAAGTTATTATTTTCAGATTCACAAACTGAATTTCCAAATTTATCTAACAGTAGCTAGGGGAGACCCGGGCAAGATGGTCATAGCAGGCACAACGGACACTCCCTATTGTTTCTGATATCGCTATTACGAAAATTCTGAAATAAATCAAGTGTATTATATGTGTCATTAGCATCAAAGTTTTAGTAGATGCGCGCTGCTCGGGGCAATAACATCGCTTAGAAATCAAAAAATTGATTTTAGTCTGTTAGCTTACGATGTTATCAAGGTAAAAAAGTAAACTTATTTTTTACACGGATGATGAAATTAATTCATAAATATTATCATGCTATAAGTATTTATAGATATTTTATCAAAAAAACCTTTTAGAATTAATATAAACCTTTTTTTTTCACTAGTTTTTTATCAAAGAAAAGTCATTTTATCCATTCTGGGCAAGACGGTCCGGGAAAATGGTTCCTGAGGGTTGCCGTTTTGCCCGGCGATTTTTGAAGGCCTCAAAATTTCAAATTTTTTTCAGAAATTTTGTATTATATGTTTAAGCAATAATTCATCACCATGGTTGCATGAGTTTATTTATTTTGATGTTTACTTTAGAAAACAATTTTAATTGATTATATTTTTCTTTCTTGAATCAATTTTTTATTCGATTTTCCTTAAGGGGTTCGTCTTGCCTGGGTCTCCCCTACATCTCTTCGGAGAAAATCATTTCAAATATTTGAACAGAAGCAACTTCGTCTAAAGTAATTAAACCTTCACTTTTTTTAGATTTCATTGATTCGTCCACCCTAAAAATTGGCTTTCGATATTCGTCAATGTAGCAGCAGTGGTAGGCGGGAAATTCGATTAAACTTAAAAAGTCAATATAACCCAGTTTCTTCAGAGCAATTTCTCATGAGCAAATCCAGAATCGATCCGCGAGTTCGTAGTAAAAGTAAACGTCGGCCGCTCTGCGTTAAATTGCGAAAATCTATTCGTTCTGTCGCAGAAATGAGGTTTTTAATTGGCTTATCGTTCGATTGATTATATCGGCATCCTTTCCCCGCCGAATATATGTACATCAGGCCCGCATAGTTCTCGGCTTATTTGTCCTGCATGTGTTTGCGCGATTGATTCGAAGGTACAAATGGTTGATTAAAAATCGCTTTAAAAAGGCGCACCGCCATAATGATTTGTGCCCTCGGCGGACACAACGAATTTGCGCGCTTCGTTCGCGCGCCAATGGCTAATGGTTCGTAACACGAGAGAGGATTTTCTCTCTCTCTCTTCCTCACTGTAGGCGCGGATATAGTCCTAATGGACTGTGTAAAACTATTTTAGTGTTACTCACAGATTGTGTATCGAACTGATTAATTGAAGAAATACTGAAATGGTTTCATTAGGGGTTGTCTTTTGTCTCTATAGTGAAATTTATAAGCATTGTATTGTAAGTCTATTTTTAGGAATACTTTTAGTGATAAAATAATGTATTTATAAAACAGTTATTTACTGAAACAAGTAAGTCAACTTCTAAAAACAGTTTTTATTTGAAATAAATAAATCAAATATTCTATTAGCTTCTACTTTTAATGAATCCAATTTTTTAATTAACTTAATAAGAAGGAGGAATCTCAAGCATTCTCAAAGGCCTAAGTAACACCGGGCGGCGCCCTCCTCGAAAAGCATCGTAAACGCCTCACCGACAATTCGCAGCTCTCCGACATCGAATTCCGCGCCCTCAAACGGATAAAATCTTGCGACTCGTCCGCGCTGCGAGGAACGACCTTGCAGTTTACGTTTACGGGCTCGACGCGTTTCGCGCATAACTTTTCCATTTAACGAGGGTAGAAGCCCGCCGTGCCGAGCCAGATAACGTAATGAGCGCGCGAACCTGGACGTCGTCGTCCAGGTAAAAAGGGGACGCGGATGATTTATACCGCGCGCCCGCCGTAAAACGAATTATCTCGGCGCGGATGCGAGAGAAAAGCGCACTGCTGCAGAAAGCGACGAGGACGACGAGTCTTGCCTTCCTTTGCGGAAAGCTTTTCTTTCTTTACAAGCTCAACGTTGCCGTCCGATGGAGTCAAGATGCGAGAGGCAAGTTGCTTTTTTGGCTGCGCTATTTTGTGCTTGTTGGGATGCCGGAGCTGTTAGTAATAATTGCAAGATTGTTCTCGGGTTTCGATGGGTTTTCTTTACTTGAACAAATTTTTTTTTTTTCGTTAATTAGATGAAAATTGCTAAAGGAAAACAAGTGGACGTTTCAATCGTTTGTAATTTAAATAATGTGCACAATTTCACGTTTTTTAGATTATATTTAAAATCACACCCACAACTTTAGCGTGAAAAACTAATAATTTACTTTGAAGTATTATTCTTAATAGCTTTAACGAGGTATTCAATTCACAAGTAGTAAAACGCTTAGTTAATGAATGACGATTAACCGTAAAAAAGGGCACTTACTCTTTCATTTTCTTCTATGATTTTTCCTTTCTACTGCAAACATTTTCAAAATTATGTAAAATGACTTGTTGCTGATGTCAAAGTTTTGTAAGTTAAAGCAAATTTTAACAAACTACCTTTCGAAAAATAACTCTCTCACTCTCTCTCATCTCCCGATCGGTCCTTCCTTTATTGGCGAAAAAGGGTTTTGTGAGAAACCGTAAAAGAGGGCGCTACTGCCGCTGAATCGTCCCGTAAATGAAAGTTAATCGCTGTATCACGTAAAAGGCTTTTCAAAGGACGCCTTTATGCTTTTTAATATCCTGTCGTTCCGAGAAATTTTTTGCGCCGTAGTTCGTCTTTTTTTTCGCGGATTCGAATACAAGTCGTAAATTCTTTTATGGAGACTTTATAACAAACATGTATTGTTGTTTTTTTATTACTCTGTATAGGAGTTTTGAAGTTTATTCGACGAATAAAGATTTTATCGAATTTATTATTAGGAAGATTTAAAACTTTTTAAGAAATGAAACTAATGGAAAAAACCTAACAATCAATTGAAACTTAAAATTTAAATTTTATGTAAATTTACTTTCAAAGTAAAATTTTTTTTAACGCAAAAACAATTCTATCTGTAATTTAGTGTATGCTTAGTCATAATAATATATTAATTATCGAAATGAACATGCTGTTCAATATCTTGTATAATGCATCGGTCCTAATCATAGGTATATTTGTACTATCATTTTCATAAATGTATAATGAATAGTTTATATGCCGAAGCAAATCTCCTCTTTTAATATACATATAATTACGATAAATATATAATTAATATTTATTAACTGAATTCTATATATTAAAATTTGTCGACATTAATAGCAGTCAAGAAGTTGTGAGAATTTTTGGATTTGGATTCATCCCGTCAAACTATAAGTGCTACTTTAGTGACTTGGATTCGAGAAAGATATTGTAGAAAGATGGAAATCAATTAGACGATCGGCAACACGCTGAGGATGATAAAACAGCGTGTTCGACTAGCGCTCGCCTCAACTATTTCGGAAGAAATATGAAGGGCCTCTAGCTCCCTCGACAGAGTTTCAAGGAGCAGTTGATTGCACGTGGATATAAAATATGTTTGACGCTGGCCGGCCGCGCCGCTGAAACTTTCGAGAGCGGCCGGCCGGCGAACTATTCGAATTACCATGTAAATGGCATTCTCCGCATAATGCTTTGTTTTCTCTCTTCTGTCCTCTCGCTCTCTGATTTATATGCGTCGAACGGGAGAGCGCCCGAACTATGAGACGAATATTGCGCGACGTGTAGGCGCTTTTAACCTCCTTCTTCGCTTTTTGAATATTCTAGTGGGGAAGAGAGGTTTTAGGTCATGGAGAGTTTTTTTATTGAACCAATATAGGTCATCAGATTGTTTGAATGAAAAAGGGAATTATTTATCGCTAAATGAGTATTTGCTAAATTGATGAAATTTTCCACTGCAGTATAATTGAATACAAGTAAGGCAATTCTTTCTAAAATTTTTTTTTAAGTTCGCCCCAAAAACAAACTTTAATTTTTACGTAAATATAGGGGAAATCCGAGTAAGACGGACCCCTTAAGGAAAAACGAATAAAAAATGAATTCTTTTCTTTAATAAATCTAGTAAAAAAAAATGGTATTGATTCTAAAAGGTTTTTTTGGTAAAATATCTATAAATACTATAGCCTGGTACTATTTTTTAATTCATTTCATCATCCGTGTAAAAAATAATAATATTGTAAGCTTACAGACTAAAATCAATTTTTTGATTTCTAAGCGATATTATTGCCGCGACCAGCGCGCACCTATTGAAACTTTGATGCTAATGATACAAATAATATACTTGATTTATTTCAGAATTTTCGTAACAGCGATATCAGAAATAATAGGTCTATTTTTCCCGCTATGACCATCTTTCCCGGGTCTCTTCTAATGCAAAAACGATGAAAATAGTATGCAACATTGCTTAAAAAACTATCCATTGGCTTCTTTTCAATTTCTCACAAACTGCGATATGTACATACGAATTTCAAAATTACGCAAGAAGGCCAAACTGTAAATAAAAAAGTGTATAAATCTCTTTCATCCACGGGGAAGTCTCGTAACGCCAAAGATCTACATACTTCACAGAGCGCTTGGCGAAATTTTTCAGCGTTTCCCGCATGAATTTCGCTGGTGTGCACAGTTGAAAACCTCGCGCCTCTCTCTCTCTCTCTCTTTCCCTCATCGGCAACCGAAATTGAAACGTTGCGGCGTCAATCTTCGAGTTCCGCACCTCGGCGTTCGCTTTGCATGAAATTCCAAGGCCCCGCACAGCAGAAGAAGAAGTGAAAATATATTTCTTCCTCTGCGAATATAAGCTCGATGGCTATTTACGGCGGACGCCCGAGGGGCTTTTTCGGCGCCCAAGCGCGTAAAAATACGTCGTTGGGCGCCACTTTCGATAATAGAATCCACTAGAGAGTACGCCCGAAATATAATCAGCGATCGATGCGAGTGTACGCGCAACGCGCTGCAAATATTTACGTACGAATCCGTCCTCGAGGGATGCTGAAGCTGAGTGTAAAGTTACAGCGCTTCCTTCACGAGTAAAATAGTCAAGAAATTTTTATAGCAATTTGAGGTTAAAACTGCATTGAGTCTGCTTCTTTTTTATCCCATAAGCAAGAGTGTTTTGATCCATTGTATTCCTTTTCACAAACTTTATTAAAAAGAGTTTATAATTAAGTGATACATTAGAATTGTTTGTTTAGTAATTTACAATGCCTGCAATTCACATTTCTAATTTTTTTTTTTAAATTCCGTTTCCTTCATCTCTAAAGTTTGCATTGTCAAGCAAATTGGAAGGAAGGTAAATTAAATGAAGGTTTTTTTGTATTCCATTGGAATCGCAAAAAATTGAGTTTCTTGTAAGCGTATTATGACGAACAAAGCCCCTATATCTTTTTCAATAAAAAATAAAAGCTGGAGTTTACGTGGTTGGAAGCCGCAACATTTCGATACATTAGACGTTTAAATAATGCAAAAGAAATCGGCAAAAAATCTCTCCGATCCCAGAAAAAATTTGTCCTCCAAGATCTCCGAGAGCGAAACAAAAGATAAGCACAAGTCGATGGGCACTCCGACAACAATGGAAATTCTCTTACACAAGTGGGGTCCCCTTCTAAAAGGCTCCTAAAATGAAAGGGAGAGGCGCTTGCCGTTCGGAATTTACAAAATGATATGCAAATCCCGCGTTTCCAGCCATTTTCGTTCTTGCGCGTCGCGCCCTTACTTTCCTCTCCCGCAGCCGCAGCAGCCGCGGACTTTCCTGCATAATGCATCGGCCGTAGGATGTGCGAAAGCCCGAGCTCCAAGGATCCGCTCTCCTTTCTTCCTTCTTTATCTCGCTACATCTCTCCGTGTTTGGCTGGATTACTCCAAGTAAATTAATACGGGATACGTGCCGCCGCTGCTGCTGCTGCCGCTGCTTTTTTCAATGATTTTTTTAGAGCTTTTTCGGGGAAGACTGCCTAAGTGATTGGCGATCAGAGCGGAATTAAAGGGGAGGCGGATAATTAAATTTAGGAGATTGGTTTGTTTAATAATTGAAATTGGAGGAATTTGGGTCAGATGTTTTGTTGGGGATTCTCCCTTTTAAATTTAATGGGGTTAGTAATTTGCATTTTTTAAGAGAAACTCAATTAAAAGATTCTTAAAGCATAAAAGATTTTAAGACCAGCTCTTCAGCCAATTATAAATAAAAGCTGAAATTTGAGATGTGGCTGGATTTATTTTTGGATAAAGGCTCGAGTCAGCTAGTAAAAGAACTAAAAATATAGTAAGTAAATTCAAGGTTTACCAAAATATGTCTTTTCAATGGAAAAATAATCTAAATCCAGGTATTTTTGAGAATATTCCTGATGATGATATACTATTTCTAAAAAGAAAATAGTTTTATTTCGAATCCCAAGAACTCGAATCTTAAATTACTCTTTTTCCAGCCAAAAAGAAAAAGAATCACAACAGTTTAATCGAGGAACAGCAGCCAGATATTTTCGAGGGCGCAACGGTTTAAATTTTTGTGCGAAAACAGCGCGCGCCGCTTTTCCGGTCGCCGGCATTGCGAGGCGGTAATTAAGAGTCGGCCTTAAATTGAGTCGCTTATTCACGAAGGCAGGCTTACGGCACTGTAATCCCTAATTTCAAGTCGGCCTACGTTATAGAACGGCCGCACGAGCGCAAAAGCCGTGATCTCCGCGGCAATTAGGAAGGAAGGAAGTGCCGCTCGTACTCGAACGTATGCGCAGCCACACGCTCTACGTGCTCCGGCAGAATTGACCGAGATTTCGGAACGACAAAAATTCGAGCTACTGATTAATTAGCGGATCTTCTCAGCTACGTTGCTGCTATTTAATGGAGATTTCTATCGCGATCAAGGTAGAATAAATGCGGCTGGAAGAATTGGCAAGTGATGCGAGTCAAGTTTAGTCAGACGCTTTTAGTTAAATTACTGCTGAAAATAAAATATTCGGGAATTTAAAAAATTTTGTTTCTTCATAAACCTCGAGAAACCTCTTGATGCAAAAATTCTATTTTGTCCTCTGCTTTTTGCTTCGTCCTCATTAGGTCATTTCGCAAAATTCGGGCACTCTTCGTTAATCCGCTTTTGCCTCATAAAAAATCAACGCTTTCGTCGATTGTTTTTTACAATTAAACTTTTCCACTTGCTCTTCAATTAATTTTAATCTCAGTAATTCCTCTGTTTTCGGGCTCGAGCATTAAGTACTGTGCGTATTAAATATGAAACTCGGAATTTTTAAGTCAACAATACACCAGTGGGATGTAAAAAATTATTTTATCCGGTGATTACTAACGTACATAAAACGAATGAAAATTTTGAATCGACTCTGTGCGGGATACTTTAATATTAGCACAAGTACTATTCTATTTTGAAGTTCAGATTCCTGTCGATTATTCGTTCATAATTAGCGATACACGCGTTTCGCGGGCAAAGGATTTTGTGCATAATTAGGTTACCGGTAGTCTTGGCAAAATAGAGGTCCCGAAACAAAGCAACGCGAACCTTTAATTCCGCGGACGCAATGAGCCTGAAAATCAAGAGAAAATGAAAGCAGGCTCTCACTGAGGTCGAATCCGCGCAAGCGGAGCCTCGTTAATTAAATAACTAATTACACAGGAGCCACTCGAGTTTCTTTGCCGGAGCGTCAGTCGCGTTAATTTGTAATGGGATAAACAGCTTTCCCGATCTGCCTTTGATCCTGTGGACTGACCCGTTCGGTCCTTTTTCTCTGCCCTTTAGATGCGCGCCTAATGTAATGTCGTCCACCGGCTTTGCTTTACTTCACCTGCAATCACGAACGACTTTTACCCTTCTGCGACGTGCGAACGTCTAATTGAAAGTTCCGGGGGCTACTTTCTGAATGTCCGATTGATAAGCTCCCTTCTCTAAGACTTTTTATTCAGGTGCTGTGCAGAGTTTTTCCGATTTAAAATAATTATCCGCTTTTTATGTTCAAATATTATTTTCATTTATTACTTTCGAAAGGTTCATTGAGAAGTATATTTATATTATATTCTTGTAATATTTTGCAGAAAATAGATCTTAAAATTTCGACACAGTTAACGTTCTATTTAATAAATAAATTTTATTTTTTGTTATTTTCTACCCGGTATATAATTTAAACTGGTGGTAGAATTTAATCTACTAAAACTTCATCAGTCCTCTCTTTTACTTCACGCTTCCCTGAAAGTGCACTTTTTGAACTACCACGTTTTTTCAGACAACTAAAGCCCTAAAATTTTTCGATCCATCCTCCCACAAAAACAGAGCTCGCAGCCACGAGTCTGCGTAAAGAGCTGTCGAAAATCCTCCGTTACTTTTTACACCCGAAGCAGAAGGAAAGAAAGGAGGTCCGAATCGATCAGGCGGCGTGCTCGATATTGCCGCTCTCTCTACCTCTACCTCTTTCTGTCTTTAAGAGGAAATGGATTTTCCGGAGACGTGCGTGGATTTTTCATTAAACGTCGGGTGAAGAGCTCCCGCGACGAAGAAGAGAGATTAAGTTTTCGCGAAAAGCCACCGAGCTACGGCTTTCGATTTTCGACAAATCGCTCGGGTTCGATTTGACTTTGCAGATAAGAAGTTTTCGGGTGCGCAACTCTATTTTTGAAAGTTCGAAATTTCCCTTATTTGCGGCTATATTTTCGGGAGGACGAAAATCATTTATATCTGCAAGTTAAGTTTTTGAAGTTATAAATGACGCCAAGCTCGTGAAGTATATACGCTTTTAACTAATATTTGTTTAAACGACTCCTACGCTTTTATTTTATTCTATCTCTTCATTTGAAACGATTATAGAACAGATTGATTTTCATACTCAAAACGTTTGCATATTCCTTTGAATTGAAAGTGCATTATATACTCAAAAAGCGAGCCTTTCTCCATCTGAAAACACAGCAATTCCATTAACAGCCGTCCAGCTGATCAGCTCCCCCCCCGAAAAAAATGCCTGCACACTTGAGGCGGGGAACGATTCGTGCGGGGGAATGGACAGCGCGCGTATCGATGTTCGCGCTCGCGACGATAATTAAATGCATAATTAATGAACACGCGCGCGGTCTGCATTTGCATTCGGTCGCGCACATACGTCCCGGCTCCCATAACACCTCCGGATAATCGAATCAGGCTCACGTTAATGTCCGACGACTGATTACCTTCCCTCCCCCCCTCTCTCCACGAAGCTCTCGCGTTTGCCAAATTGGCCGACTCGGCACCGGGGAAGTTGGGAACATTGACAGGAGCCCTGACACCTTACTTTCCTTCCCTGTACGGGCCTAAGGTTTATAATTAACTTCTCAACTGCGTGCGGTTGCACACTTTCTGCCAGCGATTGCTTCATAAGAGCTTCAACAGGGATACTGCCAAGTGTTGTGTGTTTATGTTACCAAAGCACAGGGGAGATATAACAGTGCATGTAAGGAAATGCTGCTAATATAGTATACTTTAGTTTTTACTTGGGAAACCAGAGAGCATTTTTAATGAGCAAATATATTTTTCTATTTATAACGATACAAGTTGCTTGATAAATATGAGGAGTTTTTGAAGAGGAAACTAGATATTCTCGAATATTATGCATGACTCTCTGAAACAACCGATAATAGTGATTTTGAGCTCGTATGTCGCAGCATATCTGTACACAAGCCGCGCATAAGTATGTGGATATAGGTATACTCGTCAGTATACTCTTGTTTGAGAGTCTTGAGCTCACGCGGCATCATAAACAGATGATTATTTCGTGTATATTGGCAAAATTCAGCGAAGCGCGTGAGATAAGCATTCCAAGTTAGATGCTTCATTAATTTTCATCTTGCAGAATGCGTTGCCAAGGTTACTAAATTTTTTCGATTAACATCCAGTTTTTCGCTTGTACGTTTGCATTGAAAATTTTGTATGCAATTTAGGTCGTTGAGAAATGTATGCTAATTCTAATTTATAGGCGGATTCGTGTGGCGTTATATTGTAATCAAATCATTGAATAGCACATGAAATTATGTTGACTGTAGATTCCCATATTTCAGATGAATGATCAACACGCAGGAACGTGTTACAATGCAGCAAATATTGTTCCGTATCAATTACAAAACGATGGGCTACTAGAACTTGCGTATCGCTTATGAAATTACGTGGATATTAATTTCGCTAGAGCGATTGATTACTTTAATCTTTCAGAATATTACCGTGATAGAACTGGGAACATTTCTTCTTATCAAGCTAAAATAAACAGTACTTTTCAACTTTCCTATACTTTTAATAACGTACCTAGTAAAATAAAATGTACTATTTGAAGTATCCACATTACTAATTAATACAAAGGTTAGTCGTTACTGCAGAGAAGCAGGTGAATTTTAAATATCCATTCTCAGAAAATGAATGAAGCAAATTAACATAACTCTCCCTCCCAAGCACAGCGTCATCAAGTCCGCGCGGCGTTGCAGACTCAATCGTTGGCTTGTCTCCTCCAAATAAACAATTTACATAATGCAGGTGGCGCGGAATACACGAGCAGCACGCGAGTCAGCGATAACGCAGCAGTGCTCGGCTCAAAAATAGGCTCGCATCGAAACAATTAAGCCATCGAAGCGTAGCGGCCGGGCCACGATAATGACCTGTGCATACCTCGCGCGATTTCATTTCGCGCATCATGGAAATCCGAGGTGACGGATGATGACTGTAATCTCCGGCTCGCGCGCGCGACCGTTAAATTATCAGGCGTGAGCCCCTCGCCACCCTCTCCGATTACGCGAGATTGCCGGTAATTAATATTTCAACTAATGACATGCCGATTGACCAGCGGCTTTTTATTGCTTCTTTCACTTTTGACGAGAGCTGTCTGGCTAGGAGCTTTCGAGCATACAGTTTCGGAGGCTTTGCCGTTTTCCGAGCTTTCCGCTGTCGAAAATCTCTGTAAACTATCGGGTAGGAGGCGGATCTTTGGAAAATTAATAGATATTTAAATTGCTTATTTTTAATAATTAATAATAATTAGTTTACACAACCTGTAGCTTAAATTGTAAATTAGGAATTCATCCATTCGTCGACTCGTCATTGACTCTTTTAAAACATTAACTTCATTATTATGTAATTCATTATCTTGTTAAGCACTTTCTTTTTGCATCAAAAATGTTGATTACACAAATTATTAGTCAGGAATTATGGAAATGTGCAATCTGCAACTGATAACTGTAATATACTCTTCTGTCATGGAAAATTGAACAGGTATTGACATGTATCACTAGGAAACATTACGGCTCGGTGAGAGTAACAAAATAATATCAATTGCGCGTAAATTGAATGTAAAATTTAATAATTTGAATTCTAATCATCTTTTTAATCTTTTCTGTTGGATTTTTGACGATTTTTGCAAGTAAATAAAAGAAAAGCACCTTGAAATTTCATTATCGTGTAAAAACACTCGTCTATTCTCATTAACTATATCCTGTTTTGGAATGACGCAGAAGATTTTCAGGTGCTTCCTATCCTTTATTTAGCGAATTGCATCGCGTGAAAATTGCCCTGACACAAGTTTCATCGCTGTCTGCATGTGTCTCTTTTGCTTGGCAGCATTTTCGCACGCATTTCTCATACACTTTCGGGGGCGCAATCTTTTTGTCTCTTTCACTACTCGTCATTGTGCAACGCCACGTCAGTATTTGACAAAGTTTCTGTTATCAACGTACCAGATGAAATTGCAAATTTTAGCCCTTTGTGCGGCAGTTTTTTTACCAAGGAATTTTGATTAAAAAGCTTTTTTCATCTTTAGAGTACTGAAAAAGTTTCCGTGTTATTTAGTTGTCGATAAAAGACTAGTCATTGCGGTTATTTAAGGTACTTTGGTCTGCTATTTGTAAAGTCATAAATTATGCAGAAGTTTGCATTACTAAATTTATTCGTCTCCTTTCAGAATAAACCTTTGAATACATATATAGTTTGTTAACAACTATATTTGGGTAAACGAGCTAAACTTCAGACTCATTAGAAATTCCAAATTTATGATTCAAATTCATATATGAATTCAGCACCTTTATTATTATTTAAAACAAACACTTTCTCAAAGTGACTTTGTCCATTAAAGTAGCGTAAACGTAATTTTACTTAAAAAATAGTTTTTTCATTGTACCTTTAAAAATTTTGAATACGAACCTGCTTATAAACCTTTAGTCACCAACAAGCTCCAATCCAATCTTGGGCACTTCTTCTCCAGACTCGGCTATTCCTTTCCAGCGAAATTCACGAATGCAGAAGGAGAAAGAGCCGCTTGCCGGTGGATTATTGCCGTGATCATGTAAGAGGACGAAAAGGAGGACGACAGTGGCGCTCAACGGCGGCGCGCAGGCTCGTTTATTAGCGCGAATGGCTCTGTCGACAGTTTGATATGCGGCGAAAACCCGCCCCTGTCGTCTCGCCCCTTCGCTCCTCTCCTCTCCCACACACGCACGTCCTTCCAGCTTCCACTGCTACCTTTCATCCACGCCGAGGGGGAGAGAGAGAGAGAGCTTTTACGCCCGGCCTCGTAAATTTCGCGACGGATTTCGCTGGCCGAATAATACACGGCCCAGTCGTTAAATAATTATTTTCGCCGCCTTTTGTGCCGGCGGATCGCATAATTTTAGATCTGGATTTTCCCTCGAGAGCCTCTTTTGGATTCGCTGCTCCAAGAATTAAGCGATTTATGACTTTTAATGTATACATCTTCTTTTGGGATTGGAAATTAGAGATATATTTATGAAACCAGCTTATACCGGAAAAATGTACCAATCTTTGTATTGCGATAATATATATGGATAATGATAAGACGGATAGATAGATAAGGTATTGATAAATTGCGTTAAAGCTTTCTGATACAATTACTTCATTTGAACCTTTAGGTATTTTTGAAGGAGGCTTATTATTATAATTTTATTTTTTACTCTTGTCTATATTATTGAGTTTAATATTTATTTGAACGTACTTCGAATACATTTAATAAGTGTGTGCTGTGAAACGACGGGAAGCCGTTATGAAAATTTTATTATAACGAGAAATTCAATGGTGCCGCGTCAAATGGGTTAGTTCCATGTTGTTACGCCAGTATTTTCTAGTATTTTCTTGTCGTTGTTATACTAAATTTTACGTTGCTTATTTTAATGATTTGGTCAATGTGACTTTATATTTTATTATATAGTTATAATTTAATTTGTTGAAATTGGTTCAATAGGTTACATAGACACATGAAGCCTGTTGTACTGATGAATATTAGAGATACTTAATGTTTGAAAAAGTCAAACGAAACAAGCCTGGACAGGACAACCACACTACAATTCCACGGTTATTTCAAGTCAAAGAGACCGCATATTGTGAAAAAGAAGCGGACCATCGGAGGCAGATTAAACCGCAGTATTCGGTGCTCGTGGAACTGAAAATATGGATTAGAGCCGGCCGGGCGTGGCGCAACTTGACAGAGAGAGAAGGGTTAGATTTTCGCGCAGCTTTATCGAGGTTGTTGCCACTTAATTTTAATTGCCTATATCCACACTTCCGCAAGCAATCTCGGAGGGCTGGAAAGTCATTTCGAGCGCTCCGTCAGCCTGATTCTGGAGGCTGTTCAGTGGAAAACAAGAGCTGGGCCACCGGCAAAGTTATTCCACGCATTTTGATGTCTAAGCAGATCATCGCCGCCGCAGGTGCAACGCGTTGATTAGACTGTCTTTCCAGCGGCCACAATTATGCGGACGATTGAATTTCGGAGTTTGCAATTTTCGGAGTGACGTGTGAGAGTTGTTACTACTTTTTGGACGGAAGCTGCTATGTGGAGCTTCGTGTGAGTTGAGAAAATATGTACAACACGCACGCAGAGTTTTGGACAGTAGGAATAATGAGTTTGGATTGAAAATACGAGAGACGTATTGATTTTACAAATTTCTGACTCAAGAATTTCAATTCTCTCGTTTTGGGCACAACTAAAGAAACTACCAAAGATGTCCTAGAAAACAGAAAATAAATAATGCCTAAAACAACACATTTAGGTAATGAAAATAGACTTTCTCGTATCAAAGCCCACGCGGAACCGCCAAAATCCCCCGTTTCGCGTCCGTCGACAAATGTTGATTACGAACGATAGTATCTGTAAAAGGTGAGAGTAGCGAAAAGCGTCCGTCGCCTAGTCGAAACAAGCATAATCAGAAACTCTGGAAAAGCTTTGCACTCGGCTCGCGTTTATCCCACTATCGCTCTCTCCCTCTCCATTCCAGCCTATGGTCTTTTTTCTTTGCCCCAGCCGTCAGCAGCTTTGTCGTCTGCTTTTTGATTATTGCCGTAGCTGGGCGCGATTGTAAAAGGGGGCCGCCGCCGCACGCGTAAACACACGTTCCTGCGCGCCAGTTGTGGAGTAGAATACGCATCGAGGCGACTTGACAGTCTATGGCCGAGCGCGAAATTCTCCGATAATCTGAATGAAGCAATCTGCAGCTGCGGTATTGCTATTGCTGGTACGCGCGAGCTCGATTCGTGATTGCTCCTGCTGAGTAATTTCGCGGCGAGTGCGCCGGCTCGAGGCTCGAGCCTTTTTCAGGCTTCTTTTCGTTTGGCAATCGAGCGGTTTACGTTGGGAGCTTCACTGTTTTAGGGAAGTATCATCGGTGTCACGAAAGTAATATATTAATTCTAATTCAGTAATCATTTACGGCTGCCTCGAGACGCGCAGCTTGCGGTTAAGAGGCGGCTATTCTTCTTTCGCTCGCTGAAATTATAAAAATCCGCGACACAGCAGCGGAGAATTTACGCGGTCGCGGGCGCTAATATAGGCAAACGGGGCCGGCAATAACGGTCAGCCGTTTCAAGAACGAGGCTGTAAACGCTCGCTCACTTTGCGCGCGAAAAATGTGCGCACACGTGTACGAGCCTGACGTTTAGAGTCGCGCGGAATTGCTTAGCAAAGAATATAACCGTGAATGATTGTCACATGAATCCCAAAATTGCCGCGCCGCGAGAGCTTTTCGAGAGGATCGAGCCGACTTTTGAGTGGTTTCCAAATCTGACGAATGGAGCAAAAGCGCTTGACATTTTTTCAAATGCTCGGATTGTTCGGCTAAAGCATTCGAATGAGTATGCGCAATTTTTGCCGCTGCCAGAAAACAATTTTCCGCTAGATTCTTTTTTTTATTTATTTTATACAATAAATAACGTAGTCTACTTTCTATTCTATTAAAATGTTTCTAACAAGTATTTATTATACCGAAGATCACTCTTGGAATTAACTCCGTTGGTAGTAAATAATATTTGCGAAACATAAACTCGAGATTAATTTAAAAATGAAGCACGCATTGTAAATCAATAGGAAAACAAAGCCACCGCAGCAGAGCGATATAAACCAGCCGCGAATTCAGCAAAAGATCCGCCTTATCGACAAGCCCTTCCCTTCCTCTGTTCCTCCCTCCAGCTTTTCCGCGTAGCTTATTTTCACGAATCCCCCATCGCGTTCGACAGCACGAAGATAAAGCTGCATTTGCCGTCCCTTCTCGCTTATGGTGGTGGTGAGGCATCAGCCGGGAGGCGAAAATCCGCGCAGGAGATTTATGGATGTACATCGCGAGCGGCGATTCGAGAAGTGTTTGTTTCGGCGAATACGTCCAAGGCTTTGCGCGCGCAGTCTTATTGAAACATCGACTTGTCCTTCCCGCGCTGGAATTTTTTTTTTGCTTCTGGCCATGATCGATGACGGCGACGTGGGTTTTCTTGCTTTCCGATGGGCTTCATGATTGATGCCGCTTTGATGGGAGCTACTTGTTTACTTGGTGGAGTTTCTTCATTGTCGTATTTTAATAGGCTTATTGGTCTTGACAAGAGATTGACAAATATTGCCTATTTTTTCCTGCAAACATACAAGCACAGTTAAAATAAAAGATAAGAAGAGCATCAGTTTAATGTGTCTGAATCTTTTAATACATAAACCTGCGTAAAAATAATTTATCTGATTTGGAAGTAAACTCAATCCAAACTGTACACGCGATTAAAAATCAATACTTTAAAACTATAGTCTTGGAAAACCTCGTTATCTTTATTTATATATAAAACGTTGAAAGTTAAGATTTCTCTATAAATTTTGATCTGAAATAAGAAAGTAAAAAATTTCTCTCCGGCACGCAAGCTGCAAAAAATTGAACAGAAATCACAAAGATAAAGAATGTAGGTGCAGGTGCAATCCTATATACATTCAGTGTACGACTAATAAATTTTCGATTTTCCTCCCTTCTCTCCCGTCTGGTTAAACTAAATTACCGCGCGCTCTTAATCGGATAAATCAATAAGACTTGCCGCACTCGGGAGCGCAAACCCGCGAAATGAAAATCCCAATCCAATGAATTTCGCGTTGGAGAGGAACATCCACAAGCGGTCGACTCGACCGAAAGACATTTTTCGTCGAAACCTCCAGTTGCAAATCTACCAACTAAAATCGATCTTCTGTGCTTTACTTGTTTCTAATGATGTAAGCTATTCTTTTGTAAAAGTCTTGTTAGTATCAAATGCCTAATCAGATTATTGATAAATAAATAGCACGAGATTCGCTTGAAAATATTAGGAAGAGATGTATTCGCGTTAATTAACAACAAGACAAGGAAAAAGTTGTCAATTCAAAAATAGGATTTCATCCAATACAGTGTCATCAATCTTTGAAAAAGGCGAAGCTCACCCTTCCAATCCACGATGTTCGCCCGAAACAAGACATCTCGGCTCGATTCCGACGTATTTTTCTCTTCGCGGCGGTAAAAATCGAAGATTCGCACGGGAGCGTCAGTGCTGTATATACTTGATAAATTCCCGTAACAGCTGCTTTTCACGGGGTTGGCCGCGTTCTTTCATTTCGCCGAAAAAACGGATTCGAACGCGGGTCCGTCACTGGTCATTATCCTTGAGGTTCTTTTTGTCGCCGGGTTTTTGCGCCGCTTAGTTATTCTCTTTTCCGAAGGGAGCGGAGACACTTTTCTGCGGCGGATCGGGTAGAGTTTGGGGAGCGATGCCGTATAAAAACAGACGGAGAAGGAGAAACGGGAATTATGCGGGGGTAGAAGTTTTAATTTGAAGAAAATTTCGGAGTAAGGCGCGCGGTTTGTTGCCTGCTTTTGTTTAGCCAACTTTCTGTTTTTATTATAACTTTCAGATACGGTTAATTATGGATTTGCAAATTTCTTTGGAAAAGGTATAAATTAGCGCTCGGTAAGCTTGAATTTTAAGCTTTTTTTGGAAACCTCTTTCAGTAAATTCTAACGACTGTTTTTTAATTAGAAGCACTGATACAGAAGAAAACTTTGAATCTTCTTTAAAATAGATAAAAAATTTCGATAAAATAATAAATAATTTCGATGAAGATAATAGATAATTGAAGGATCCTTACCCGGAAACTGTGATTCCCCTTTTTGAAAAGGAATAAACTTCAATTTTTTAAGTAAATGCAGTTTAAGGGGGTTATATACTGAAAAAAGTTCCAAAACTCAATTTTTTTTGTTACGGCTTAAAATGTAATTTTCCAAAAGTACTACAATTGCTGTTATAGATGTGCACTCTCCAACAGTGTGGCAAGATTACTTCGTTTACAGAGATTATGCTGGTTTACAGATCATGCACCTGGACTACAACAAGCTTGCTCTTATTATAGAGGAAAGCATTATGAAGTTTTTGATTTAGTAATGATGCAGATACTACTCGAGTAATACTGATACAAACTTCTAATGGCAGTATTCGACAAAGAAGTGCATTAATTGCCTAGAGGAGTCCTTAACTTTTTAAGACAAGTGGTAATTATAGATTAAAAAGTTAGTGCTGTGTCGAGCGTGATATTTTCAGAATAACATAACAATTAATAAATTCTTTTATTAGTGTTTTCTGAAAACTTTGGTGTTTAGGAGTTTGGCGTAAACTCTAGATTGAACCGATAGATGAATTGTCATCTAACAGATCTCAAAATTTCTGCTTTTTTTATCCCTTTCTGTCTTGATGCTAATTTATTATTCAGATTTGTTTGCTTGGTATTTTTAAATTAAAAAAAATTCAGAAAATTTGTTAAAAATTTACAGTTTTTCTTAATTTAAAAATACTAAACCAAAAAAATTTAACAATAAAGTAGCATCAAGGCAGAAAGAGATAAAAGACTTTAAGCCTTGTTAGATGAAAATTCATCTATCGGTTCATTCTGGAGTTTACGCCAAAGCAAAAAATTTTTAATAATAATATCTCTGGATTAAATGGGCGTACAGAGTACTTTTGGCCCACTTGATCAAAATATACTATATTTTTGATAGGCGTGATCTTTTTATAGGAGTGAAAAATCAGTATGTAATAACCCCCTTAAAGCATCCGATTAAGCGATTTTGAAAAAGCAAGTCGAAACCGGAACGTCTTAATGGCTCATTAATTTTGCAAACACGAAGTTTCGGTAGCGATAAATTCAAAGCGCGACTTAGATTATTTATAGAGGCGAAATCAAGATTCGCCGGATCTCCTCTCTCGGCCCCGGCGTCGTTTTAACAATTCTTTAAACGTTCTCTCGCTCGGCGCCCCCGCGCCCACCTATCTCGCATCCCTCAAGCGCAGTGCTCCGCCGCTACTTCCGAGTGGGCGTTTCGGTTATCTCCCGGTGTTCAAGCCGCCATAAGTCAACGTCTCTCTCGGACCCGGTAATTTATTTCTGGGAATTCGCGCGAGCGGTGCGAGCCTCTTCGGGGATATCGGATTCTTAAGGGCTGGGGAGTCGCGTCCCGCGGGCTATGAGCCCGAGGATTGCAGCTTTTTTTCGAGAGAAGCTACGACCAGTGGAAATTGCTGGAACGAACCTTTTAAATTCAAGAAAAAGGACCTTTCATCAAAGAGCACAAGGTTTACATCGATTTCTGCATTTTGAGAATTAACATTTTTTTTCAACCTTGTGACAATAGCAAATTCGACGTCGACTTATTCGTATTTTAAAATTAATAGTTTCAACCTATAGTACTAACTTCACTGTTACATTTTCCTCTCACGCACAAGCAATCAATTGTAAAAGCAGGAACGCGAACGCATAAAGCGAAAAGCATTTCCTACTGGCGTTATCTACAAACCATTTGATTACATTTTTTTTACAAAGCAAATGCGCGCTCATTTCATTACGCTTAATAAAACGGCAAAGTCTTTTCAGTTCCGGGCAAAAAGTGTATCCCTCGCAGGGGAACATAGCAGAGGCCGATAGAGCAATCGACCATAAACGGGAAAAATGAATTACGTGATACTCGCCAAGTCTATTTCAATGTGCGCGAGGCGAACGTCATGAATATATACTCGTGAAATATTATGCATGTACCCATTCGCCGGGCAAGTAAGTAAAACTGTCGTGCAATTTGAATGTCAAATGGCCCCCTTGTCTCTTTCCCTTGTCTCTTTTGTAGTGAAATCAAGCGATAATTATTCAAAGTCGAATCTCTCCCCTGTTTCTATCTACTTTCTTATCTTTTGCTCGATGTCCACCCCTTCCCCCGGCATTCGGCTCTGTATTTCATTTTCTTTTACACGTTCGCTTTTAAAATGCACATACATAAATATTAAGTGTGCGTAAGTTTAATATGCTTCCGACCGTTCAATTACCGATCAGGAAGCAGTAACATTCAGTCAATTTTTACATCTCTAATAAAATTATGTTTGATATTAATTTATTATTTAAATTCTGATCACTCAAAATATGATTTCAATATTACTGATTGCCTTGGTTCGTCGTAGCAAAGTATAAAAAAATGTTATTGTATTCCATCAACAGAGAAACTTGATAAAAAAGTGTTTTTTGTTCATTTAAATTATGATGATTCGCAGCAGCACTTACAGATAAGAATTTTTTCACAAAAATTAAACTTAAAGAAAAGGCAGAAATTGTCGAAAAAAATGCTTTCAAAAGACGAGAAAGTTTTTCAATCCCCCGTCTTGCAACGGACTGGCGACTCAAGATAAGGCAGCCGTGAAAGGGAGAGAAAGAGTCGCACCTTCCGGTCGTCCAGAATCCTGAGCGGCGGCGGGTTTAAGAAAAAGCGCGGTCAGAAGAATGGACGGCGAGGTAGCCCGTCGAGGTAACTGCTCGATCTGCGCTTGTTGTCCAGTGGCCCCGAGTAAAAACAGACCGCATGCACGCCAAAGCAAGAAACAATGACGAGTTCAAATTGCAGTAGTGCAAGGCGCGATTAGTCGGACGGTTGTTTCGTGCTCCGAATATTTCGTTGAATGTTGCACTACTTTCGTGTTTACACTTTTATAAAACAAAGTAATAAGGGGAAAAGAGATTTTTATCAGTTCGAGGAGTAGTTATATATGCTTTCTCATAGGAATTTTCCATCATTATACTCCTTCATTCTTTTCAATTCTTTATTTTAATGTTAGTTTAAATAATGTAATAAATAAACGTGAAAGTTAATAGGATAAAATTTACAATTAACTTATACTTCAGTGATTATAATAATGTAAGGTTTTTGGAGAAATGAAGTATGAAATACGTAAAGAATTTAATAAGGGAGGCGGAAAAATTTAATTAAGAAAGTATTAAGGTTTCCACGAATATTGAAGCCATTATTTAGTACAAAAGGATGATCGAAGCGTTACAGAAAAACTGATCTCTCCAAAGCATAATTAGAGGATGAAAAGTTCCCGATTGACTTAATTAAAGATTTCTTTTTGTCTCGGGATTAAGCTCTTATTTCATAACATTGATTAATACATAGTCTGTTATTAAATTATTTGATAATTTATTGAACAAAAGATCCGTTTATAACGGAAGGCATTTTAAGTACGAGAAAATTGGCTTTATCAACGCATTAGTTTCTTCAAGGATAATTACTATGTTTCCGATAAAATACGTTAAATTTGGAATTAATCAACTATCACTTGGTAGTTAAACACTGCAAAATTCTTAAACAGCACTGTAACTCTAACAAAGAAAGGCCGAGAGTGAGTAACATTAGATGAAAAAGTACAAAACAAAGCATCGATAAAAAGCAGACGATTCTGGTTAAATAAGCGCGGTTGGTAACGCCAAAGTTTGAGCTTCGACCGACGCAACGATGCAGTCACCCGATGGGTTCCTGTATAAAAACTTTTCTTTACCGGCGAGAGAAAAAGAGAGAGGAAGGCGCCGAAAGCGAGCAGTTGCTTAGTTTTCTACTTCTTTGTTTTCGCCCTTATCGAGCGCTAATAGCGAAATAAAATCCAGAGAAGGAAGGAACGCCGCGGGAGAAAATGATAATACTATTGCCGCGGATTTGCAGCGACTGAATTGATAAATAATTAATTTCGCCTCTGTAAATGTATGTACACTTGAAGTTCGCCGAGGTTTTATTTATCGGAAAAAGCGGAATTTATTGAAGCAGCATTTTAATTAATTTATATTTATGATGAAAAATTCTTTCGATATCCGACTCATTTATTATTCCAAGTTCCAATTAGCTAAATTCAAGGAATCCTTGTCGACGCGGAAGTAAATCATTTATTATTTAATGCTTATTTTGGAAATTATAACAAAGTGTTAATCAAAATTTATTGGCCTGGAAAATTTTAATAACTCGCTGAAAAATATATTAATTTATATTTGCTCCGACACCGTATACGATTGCATTATCGAAAAGTAGATTTCAAACTTGCAGCAAATGTTGATACACTCGTAAATTTACAGATTATATAAAGCGTACTTAAAAAATTTAATCATTATATTCCTTTCTGATACTTTGCAATATGTCAAATTCTGACTGTAACAAACACTAATCATTTACCACTTTATCTTTCACTTTCATAATCGAAAAGGAGGATGCCCGCGAAGTATGGAAACATTTCTTTGCAGAAAAACCTGCGATCATTATACATACAAAATAACAAAAAATATCCATTTAAAAAAATGTTACGATTCCCATTACTTTAATCGATTTTAAAGATGAACAGCTACACAGTATAATTTCCAAATTGGAGGTATAAAGTATTTACATGCTCAGATAACTAACGGTTCGTAATGCATAATACTATTCAAATTCGTAATTGGCCGCAAGCGGAAATATGAAAGTTCGTTATCGAAACACGTGTATAATTTTTTGAATTTTCAAAAAATGCGAATAAAATTTCACAATTAATTAGAATGTATATTAAAATTGTTAAATTGAGGCAATAGCAAATCCATCGGTTCAGAAGCAAGTGTTAAAAACGAAAACTGAAAATAGATGTGTAAAGTTCGGCAAACTTACATTAGGCAAAGAGCCAAATCCGCCAGAAGCATCTTCTCGCGGTGACATTCATACGTAAGAAATACATATTCCACCTCGAGCCGATAACTAATTTATTCCCATTCTGAAACTAGAAAGTGCGATTCTAGCCAGAAAGGCAGAAAGACGCAACCGCGGGTATTTGGCAGGGGCGGTAGCGGTGCTGGATCGGTGATTGAAATTTGATGTCGGCGTTTTTTCAAGCCCGACGGCCGTTTGTTTGCGGACGGCTCGCGCTTTTTTCCCGGCCGCGATCAAACTAATGCGCGAGTGCGGGTTAAGGGCCGTTCGGCTGCGGTTTCAGCTCTGGTTTCTCCGCTTGGCTTTTTAGGATTTTCGGCGCGCTGCAATGTTTGCTTCGTGACAACGATAGCGGCTTGTTCTATGCTGTTTTTCGACTTTTTACAAGCACAATTTTTCCAAATTCTGCTTTTATTCTACAAACGTCTCTTTTCGTAAATCAACTAAAAATCAACTAAACGTAAATTTATTTTAAAATTTGTTACTTCCCAAGTGAAGATAATTCTTAGTTTTCAAAGCATGTAATAAAAACGACTGCAGATACATCAATAAATAGTAAAATAAATTAAAGTGGATTGTTGCAGTAGTGTTTCCTTGCACACGCTGCACATCGAAGGGAACTTACCATCGCGTAACCATCTAACCCTGTTCTTGGCTGAATCTTAGTTATCAAGTTAAATGAAATGAAATTATGACGCCTCCAGCTACCCTGTAAACCTCCGCAACTCCCAAGCAAAAGCCGGATGACTAAAAAAACTGCTTCGAAACCCGTGAATTGCCGACCCACCCCCAAAAATTGCCAATAAACTACTTACACTTGCGCCCGGCGGCCCGCGGTCGGCAGTAGTTTCTTACGGCTCAAGTTCGGCACACACCTGATCCGAACTCGGAAGCACTCCCGCGGGGGTAAGCTCGCGGATGCAGACGCGCGCCGCATCCTTCGGAAGTTTGCACGGCCGAAAACGCTGGAAAACACGCGTATAAATCAGGCGGAGCCTCCCGAGCCCTCCTCTCGGTATTTAGGAGCCGCGCCGATGGATGAAGACGGAGAGTACCCGCAGCCGATTGTTTTCAGGGCATTTCGGGAGCTCGGGGGAGCTGCTGGATCGTGCATTTTTTCCGGCTATTGCGAGGAGTTTTTCTGAGCGGTTGGCTGAATATAAAGGTACAGAAAAATGGGGAAAGCTAGTATATATTCTTGCCGAGGAGAAGGTGAAATTGAAAATTCCGGTTGTAGTAGTATCGTAGAAGGAATTCTTTATCAACATTCTTCCAAAATTGAAAATTGTATGTATACCAGCTTTTTTAAGTTAAACGTTTGTTTAAGAAGATTAGAGTGCTCGATTACAAAGTAAACGGTTGGTTATTGATTGCTAAAATATTCAAAGGAAATTTTCCCTGTGGTAAACCTAAAGACTGTAGGTAATTTAGAAGAAGATAAAGTTAAAACAAAATTTATATTAAACCGTCAAAGATTTTCTATATTTTCGATGATGCCCTGTAATATAAATCTTTTTCTTCTCTACTCGGCTTATGCAAAGTATGTTCAATAGTGCGCCAAGTTTCGAAATCACGGTTAATGGATATCCATCTTTTACAAGGGATGCATCGTTATAAAACCAATCTAATCACTTTTGGCAAGTTGCTTTTGATTAAAACTTTTTCAAGAAAATCCTATTGTTCGTTTCCTTATTTAACGTTGCAAGGTAAACGTTGAATTTTCCTGCAAGAACATTTCTGGAAAATATCTGGGAAATCTTTGTGGCTTCCAAATAAAATTTATTTCATCTTATAATTTGGTTTACCTCGATGGAAAATTCTACTATATACCGGGTTCCTCCTCCTTTCAGCTGTTATAAGATCATCAGAAGAGCAAGATTTCGAAAAGTTAAAAGCGGGAGAGAGAATGTCTTGACACTTAATGAAGAACCGATAGCTCGGGAAGTTTCACGCGCCATCAAGTCGGCAAGTACATTATCCAAGTTACACATTAGCGGGAGCCCTAATTCACGTGTAAACTCGTTTTTAATTAAAAGGGGCCGGGCCCTCCGTAAATCATTCGCCTCGTAATCGACGTGCAGCCGCTAAATATGCTCGCTCGCTAAGGTTACACCTCGGTTAATTATGAACTTGCAGCGACTATCTTTCCCGCCTCGTTTTTCTCTCCCGGGCGAAGACTTATGATTAACGACGATAGCGCACCGCTAATTAGCGGCTCGGGAATCTTGAGAGGAAGTTGTGCTCTCTGTGTGTTCCTGCGCGAGTCTGCGCTTCTAAGCTACACCTGCGGCTGTTTTTCTACAGGGGTACTGCTTCCTGCCTCTCCCGGGCTTTGCTCGATTTATTGGAAATTGATTTTCGATTTCGTACCTGCGGAGAGTTATGTTTTCGCAGTTCTTTTTGCTAGAAGCAAGATTTATAATTAGAGTGTTCTATTAACCGCGGGAGTTACTCCGCTTGCCGTAGTAAATAAATTTTATCGTCCTAAGTGGATTAGAAACTTTTTCCTCAAACAGAATCGCTTGATAATAATGATTTTTGAGCGATTCGGATTCGATACTAACTTGGTTTGCGAAGCGCCTTGAAACGAAGAGTACATAATCGAGTGAGAGCATAGCCGCATCGGTACTCAACATAAATCGAGGGCAGCCGTTCTCGCCGGGATTTCACGCTGTCGAGCGGTAATTTAACAGCGGGACTGTCAGGCGAGTAGAAATCCGTTCCGCGACACCGACGAAATCACTTGACTTGACAGAGCGGCGTATAACGTTTCGCCGATTGCACGGGCCGAGCCTTGATTAGCGCATATGCCGCAGCTCTTCGACCCTCGTCCGCCCTCCCCGTATTGTTCCAGCGAGCCGTGCAACCAGTGAACCGGTGCGTAAAGTATGGAAGCGCACCATCAGCTGATCCGCCTATTCGCGTTCCTATGCTCCTCTCTCTCTCTCTCTCTCAGTGCTTTCGATCACGGGAATGCGAGCTTTTGTTCGGGTTTCATGCGGAAGAAGGAGCTAAGGACTTTGCCTTTGTTTCATAGAGCAAACCGGTTAGACACTTGAGCTTTACGCTTTGGACAAGTGACTTTTTTAAATTTCTGCTTCTCCTGTAAAAATACTTGTTAAATTAGTACTTTATTATGTTAATAAAATTGTGAACTGGTAAGACAAGCGTTTCAATGCCGTTCAGGTACTGATCCGTTATCCTGCCTTCAGTTTTCTACTCAATGTTCTTCTCAACTATATAGTTTAGCTGAACTTTAGTGTTTTACTTAAAAAATTTAAAGCAAACAAATGTAATCAGAGCGTAAGAAGCCTAAAATTTGAGCCCGCCACAGAACGGAGCCGTTAAAGGGCCAAGAATGGCCCCGCCATACCGGCCAAGAGCCCTCCTCCGGCATTATTAACGATAACCGTTTAATCCCTGGGTCCCTCGTAAAAAGAGCGAATTATTTCCATCAAACAGGCATCCTCGATCCTCCTCGTCAAGGTCTCCATGATCCTCGGCTCTCCTGTGCTTTATACGGGCCGAGAGAGAGAGAGAGAGAGAGAGAGAACGACCGGCCGTCTGGCTTTTCCATTATGTAAGCAAGCGGCCGGATATACATATCCTACTGTCCTTGTTATGGGCGAGCTGCGAGCGGCGGCTGCTGTCGAGCAAACTCCATCCGCTTTCCAGCGAGCGCCGATGATAAACACGAGCGCGAGCGCGACTTCAAACGATATACGGCGGCGAGTCGCCCCTTGCGCAAATCCCCGAATAAGCTCTGCTCCGAGGCCTCCACGGCTCTCTATATCTGCCCTCTCTCTCTCTCTGCTACGGGATTCGGTTCGCGGGGAATCTGTGAATGGCTGCATTTTGGTTTACTTTTTGAAGGGATTTTTTTTTTTGCTCTTCGGTTTCGAATTCGATTTACATGTTGGCAGGGCGTAGTGGCTTTGGTTTACATGTACATTTCTCTCACTTTTTTCAGATATTTGATGAAAATTTTTTTGCTGGATCAACTTGTTTGAAAAAAGAGAAACTATCTTGAATTGGAATGAACCATTATTATTTTTTATTTTCAATTCCTTTTGTTGACATTAAAAAAGTTCACCCGAAGAGGTATATTAACCATTTGCATGACAGCTTCCATGCTCTTCCACCGACTCGAAATCTCGATCCCTAACCAGGCGATTTATTATTCAACCGACGGCGCCGGAAGCATTGAAAGAGGGGGGAGAGAGAGAGAGAGATTAGTTTCTGTATTACCAAGCCGTCCGCTCTACCAGCAGCAGAGCTTCCGCGCGGCCTCGCGGAGGATAGTCCGTTCCCAAAGGTCTCCCGGCGAACCTCAACTCCGGCGACTGCACTGCTCCTCTCGAAATCCAATCCGGAAGAAGCCTCGCTTATGCCCCTCGATCCTCGGATACCTTGTTGGTTATTGGCCCGAAGATTCGCCGATAAGTGCGGAGGTTAGTCTGATTTACTGCGCGCAGTGAACGTTAGGCATTGTATCGATGATTGGAGTGCGATGAGCAGTTTTTAAAGCTCTGATTTGCGGCTTGCTACATCTGCACTGTTGTCCGCGATAATTGGAATGATTAATTGATTGCTAAACAAGCTGACGTGCTCGCCCCGCTGGTCTGGCACTATTGCATTGATTTTATTATTAATAGAATTATTTCTCTTTGGGGAGGGTTCCAGTGGGCAGTCGATAATTAGCGTTTAAATTGATGTTTCAAACGAAATTTAACCGGCTAAAAGTAGGCGGCTTTGCAAAAAATTATTTCGTCACGGTCCTTAAAGAAAGTGCGCTGAATTCCCTGCCAGCATCGTCGGAGTAGTCCTTCTTCTCGCTTTCCAATCTTAATCTCCATGCGTCCCCTCCCAGTCCTTTCAGTCTACTTCTCGCGTCGCCGTCGCCCTCTTTTCCACCGGCTCGGGAAAACTCCCGCATTGTTCGTTACAGCAGCGGTATGAGCGAGCCCCTTTGGCCGCGCTCTGTTTACCCCATCGTCCGACTGTTAAATGAACCCAAGAGAGATTTCCGGCGCGACGATCCAAAGGATCGTCTCCTCCTTGGCAAATATTAACGCGTTTGCAGGCTAAGGAATAGGTTCGCACGCTTTTCACGCGCAGCTGACTTGCCTTGATCGCTTGTTTGTCGTTGCCGCCGTTCAAGTATCCCTTTTTCTTCGTTGGCGAGATGATTACAAGGGTTTTGCCTGTATTGATTCAATGAGGAACCGAGGATCAAAATGATTGCGTTCCTTTAAGCCGGTCTAATGCCGTGTTGGCTCCCGGCAAATAAAAATCGTTCCGGGACTTATTTAGCTTTAGTTTGATAGAGCGGCTGGCCTGGAAGAGAATTATACTTGTAAATTTTCAATAGCAGCATCTACCTCGCGAGGTTTTATTGATTTTATTTATCGGGAATCCCATCGTTACGGTTATTGTGAGGGGGAAACTCTATACTATTACTTTACATAAAAAATATTGTTCCACGTTGTTTCCAAGGTTTGACAATGCGGTATCTAGGCGCGCAAATCCCAACTGTAAATAACCTCGACGCAGACACAGATCTCGAAAAGAGGAAATAAACGGGCGGAACTCGATATGAAAAAGGGAGCGCGGAAGCGCGAGTCCGTGCAAAGAAGTGCGCTCGCGATCCAATCGGTGCAAGCCTTTGACACCCGCGCCGATCGATGTGCACCGACCTTGCAAAAGGCCTCTCTCCCCAGCCTTTCTTCGCTCTATGTCATGGTAAACGGCCTGGGAAAAGAAATTCGAGACGCGAAATGCACTCGACGCGTTGATATAGGGATCCTTTATCGCGCTGAAACGTTCCGCCGATAAAGAAATCCAAGATTGCCTCTCGGCTTTGACTGCTGATGGGATTTTGATTTTAATGGAAATCTTACGCCGAGTTGGGAATTCGCGTCGTTAATACGGTAAACATCATTTTTCACTTGCGGTTCGCGCTTGTGAATTTTCCCCTTGAAATGTAATTGCGAGTACAATCAATGTGAAGAACTGGCTGGAATGTGAGTGGTCGTTAATAATTTTCATTAATTTCCTACATGATTATTAATTTTAATAAATATAACGTATTAAATTTAGAGCTCACAGCTAGTGAGTGGTAAAAAGCGTAATTACTTTACCTGGAAGCAAACATTTTAGTATCATTCAGATTTCATTCACTTTGGTGCATTCGAATTTTAAAGTAAACATTGTTTAAACGTTTAATGCTTTAAAACTTGTCAGAATTTTCATGAAAATTTTGTATTTACTTTTTCAAAGTTTGCAGCAGAATTAGGAAGTGTTGTCCTAACTTTTTACATTTTTAATACCGAAACTTTAACGTTCCTAAAAAAAGAAAAAAAAATTGCATAAAACCACGTAAATCTCATTAATCGTCAACGAGGACCAGCTACTTGCTTCCCTTCTAAATTTCGATTAAAAAGACGAGATTATTAAAAAATTCGTTTAAAAGTCAAAGCACTATCTTGCAAAATTACCGTTTTACAAGTTACCACTGTAAGTAAAGAGGCGTAAATAATTACGAAAGGGATCGAAAGAGCTTTTTTAAAGAAGGCTTCGAAGGTAATTTTCATGTTAATTCAAAGCACGCATGCACAGCCCTAATTAGTCGACGTGTAAATGCTTTTTACTTCATAATTACTTCTTTCCCTTAATTCTCAGTATTTTTTTCTAACTATAGCTCTCATTTCGTTACATTTTCCAAATTACTGCAAATTTCTTCCAGCGAAATTCTTAATTCCCCCTTTTCAAGAAAGCCGCAGTGGATTTAAAAAGGAAATACAGCCGGCCATTAACTGATGCTCGCGAACACAATTCGCCTTTCGTTTTCGAACTAATTGTTTCCGTTAAAAGCCGTTGTCTCGCAAATAAGTTAAAGTATCGATTATCCTCCGCTGGCCGGCTCTGGAGTATAAGTATCAATCTCGAGGGAGCGTAAAAAGGAAGGAGTTTTCGCGCGTCCAAGTTTTCCAATTTCTCGAGCGGCGCAGCAGTAACGGGAGGGGGGGGGAGAGAGATGTGTTCAAGTAGTCGAGGCACGAAACGCATCCGTAGACCACATAACAAACTAAGCCTATTCCATTTTCCATCCCTTGTACGCGATTAGCCATTCGTTTCCTCTTCTTTTTTGGGTCGCCTTTGTCGTGCCTCGAGTTTCCGGGACAGTGGAGGAGAACTTCTGCTTTTTTTCCTCCCTTTTCGCACTCGACAATTGCGCGCGCGCGCGCGAGAGAGAGAGAGAGAGAGAGAGAGCGCCACCGCCTTTTACGTTCATTTTGTCTAATGTTCCTTTTTAAGCGTTCTTCTTCAAGAACTTTCTCTCTCGCTCTCTCCTCTCGCGTTACTTTCTTTATTTCAATTTTCTCGTCTTTCCGAGTTTGCGCGCCCGGAGAGTCTTTTTGGCCGCCGCCGCTATTGCTGTTGCTGCCCGGTACTGAGGCGATGAAGAAGGACAGGTTGCAAGGAACAAATTTCTCGACTCTTTTCGAATAGTCCAGCAGAGATTTAGGTTGTCTAGCATCTCTTAATGCTAGCGGCAGTGTAAATAATATTAAGTTTATTTAAGCTGTAAAAAATGTCATTTTGTTCTAGAGCAGCCGGTAAACTTTACAGTCATTCCAGTATAAACATTTGAACTTTCCTCTCAATATAAAAAAGATACACCTGTGGATAAAATGGCTATTTTATACGAGTTAGAGCCGAAGGCTCGTCTCCCGAAAATTAGAAAAACTTTATTAGATCCCAATAAAAAGTTGGCAGCCGCGAATTCCAGGCCGCGCGCACAGTATAAAATCTCGCTCATAACTTTTCTCCCGGCCGCGTCGATTTTCTTAGGCGCGCGAGAGAGGCTCGCGGAAAAGTATCCGCACGAACGGGTCCAAGCGGCGCGGAACCGAATTCGGGACGTAAAATAGAGGATTCGTCGAAATGGCAGATTGGACGGAGTGAATAAAAGTGAAAAGCATAAACGTGTTTCCGCTCTCCTCGGAGCGCGGCAAAGTTTCGCCCGTGTTTTACCCTCCTTTCTTTCTTTGTTTCTGCCCTGTTCCGCCGTAGGTTCTCTCTCCCTCTCTCTTTCTTTTTTAGTTTTAGGGCCGCCGACTTGACGAACATGCTTGTTTCGTGTACTCTGGAGATCAGAAGACCTGAATTTTACACCATTTTCTTTTGGCAAACTTTCAACGGAACTGCATTTTCGATTAAAATTTTTTATCCAACAATTTCTTCGAAACATTTCTCAATAGAAAAAATGAAACTTGATAGCGAAAAATAAGAATTGCGCAGCTCTGCAGTTTCGAGAGGCAGCAAGATAATGCAGCAATATTTCCACCTGTTATTTTTCTCTTGATCAAAACACTTGACTCCTACTCGTAAACACTGGCTGAGTCAGAGCATTGCCCTTTGAGAATCAGGGTACAATACATATAGGACAATAAGTTGCATAATTATTCATCAATTGAAAGAAACGTTTTAAAACGTAATAATAATGTCAGAATCGTTACAAATTTTTTAGCTAATTTTGAGTCAGATTGCTATTATTTATTATCGCCTTCCAAGCTTCCAATAGTTTTTAATTCCATTTAGGCATCAATTTTACCTAAAAAGCTCAGGTGAGAAATCGGTTTTTCTAATTTCGGGAAATGCTCGTGAGTCTAAACATTATTCTCCGGCCTTTTTCTCGCCATATTATATAAAGCGGACAAGCTCAGCTGTAATTTCGTTAGGCGGATAAGCCTCTGGCGGAATAATAAAATTTTTCTTTTTTCCGCTGTCAAAAGAATCAATTTACCAAGCTACTTTGTTTTTTTTTCTCTTGCTGCATTAAGGCTGCAATTTTCTTCGCGAGCTTTTTTAAAAGTCAGAGCCGAATTTTGGCGCCTCATTGAACTTATTTTGTCGAACCGTATGCAATCGGAGAATCAGGTAACGCGAATCTATTGCATCGAGGAGTTACTTCTTGCAAAGTGCAAGAAAATGTCGACGGCGCGCTTTCTAAAGAAACGTCGGGATAACTTTTGTTGAATTAAAAAGGGCCTCGTGAAATTTGGAAAGTAACAAGTTTTTCTTTTGGTAGCAAAGAAGCACGGGTATAATTTTACGTATTACTAGTAAAAGCAGAAATCGGATCTAAGTTAAGGGGGTTCTATACCGAAAAAATTTCAAAAAATCAATTTTTTTTTTATTTGAGTTTTTGATTCTATACTTTATC
>JAWWEO010006375.1:0-30000 GCA_035582975.1 Ormyrus labotus
TAATAACCGAAGTCAAATGTACTATCAAAATTTATTGTTAATAATGCTTTATTTGAACAAAATTAAACAAAATAAGAGTTCAAAACATACAAAAAATTTGGAAAATATTTTTTAAATACTTTTCGTGCGACAATAGAGTGTTTAAAAAGAAAATTTTTTTTAATATCTCAACTGACTAGAGAGTACCTATAGAGCTACCTTAATTATTGTAATATAGTTGTATAACTATAGTCTTAAATTTTAGATTGTATTATTGTATTTTGTAATTTTGTAAATTGTATATTGTATTGTATATTTATATATTGTATAAAAATGATTAGAAGATCGACCTGCAGATGGTAGAGCGACTGCAGGTCAGTGTTATGAACGACAGGTGATGATCTATTGAACCACCTGTGTTAGCGTAGTTCATGGCTTAAGGTTAGACCGGGCGCCATGTTGCTCGAATGAGGTGTCAGTATTTGTTCAACGTGACGGGAGTTTTGGGTGTGGATCGCAAGATTCCAAGAGCCGAGTGCGACGTGACTCGTCACTCAGCGTCCTAGAAAATCCGGTATAAAGAGCCGGCGAGCTGCTTATTGACAGCCAGCTGTGAGTTTATACATTTTCTTCGTTTTTATCCTATTTTATCGGTCTTTCTTGACTTAAGCCCTCTGTTTCTCGGCCTCGATTCCTTCATCGTCGACGTCAAGCTCCCGCGACTGCACACCAGCAGCCGATCACCGACCTCCTTTGCTCTCCATTCTTCTGCACACTCGTGCACCTGCAGAACTTAGCTTTTTCCCTATCTTTCCGAGCATTCTGTTTGCCTGACACCTAAAGATATAGGTTACGTTTCCTTTGCTCCCGATCTGGAACGATATAGAGGAAAACGGTACGGCAAGTACCCTCGGGCCAAATTTGACTTACATTCAGGATTTCTATTTGGTTTTGTCCTATCGACTAGGAATCTATCAAAATCTTGTTTCTTTTTCCCTTTTACGCTTCCTCTAAAGCTCTCGAACTATGAAACGGCCGACAAGCAGCCATTCTTCTTATCCTTGTCGCTGCAGTCTTATCTTAATAAACACGACGAATCTCTTGTTTTATTTTTCAGAGTAAGTTTTATTGGAGTAAAACCAAGGGAAACAGCACAGCCAACAAAATGCCGAAATTGGTGAGTACTCAACTTTTTTAAGTAGTCAAATTTTCTGTTTTCACAGAGCAGGTTTTGTTTTGATTTGACACCTGTTCGATGTCTTCAAGTAGCAAGTAGGCATGAATGAGTTCTCCTACGCAGAGGTATAGTTAGCAAATTGAAAAAAGGTCTCGTCGAGCGGCACTCGTTCTCTGGAAAAGCGCGTTCGGATTATGCAACGGAGGATGAAAGGTGGAAGCGGAAAATGATCCGAGAGGTCGAGGCGCGGATGGCGATCGGGTAGCTGTGGCCCAGCAGCGTTGGCTATGAAATTTCGCTTCCTTCCGGCGACTAACCGAACAGCAGCAGTAGCAGCAGCAGCAGCAGCGAGCAGCAGCGTAGCGGCGGTGGTAGCGCGCGCGAGAACGAAAGAGAGAGAGAGAGAGATAAGAGAGACACGGAGAGCTGGTCTGGTTGTCCGTTGTCGTGTACATGTAGGTGTGTAGGTACCGGGCCTGGCCACCGGGGCCGCCGATCACGTGGTCTGGCCACTTGGCGGTGCCGCGCGAGTGGAAGGGCGAGTCGCATTGCCGCCGCGGCTGCCGCTACACTTGCCTCTGCCTGCCAGAATCGGAAGCATTGTTCGGCTCGCGCTCACGCCGGTGAAACTCTGTAACCGCCACTCGTTGCTTCGCACGCGCGCGTTCTTCCCTCGCCCGAGCTCGATTTTCTCCTCGCCTAGCTGCTCCAACGTCCAACCAACGAGATCGCCATGGTCGCCAGCTCGAAAATGGTAAGCTCGTCGCGATGTGGACGGGCAACGAGTATCCAGTTAATTGCCTCCGAAAGCACTCTTCGTAGGCGTTTACAAATGGCCGCGAGGCGTCGTTGCCCCCGCTGAAAAAATACGTTACATTCAAATTCGCCACCCGTCGAGCCTGGACTCCAGCACTTTTCTAACGAAAGATTTGCTTTTTAATGTTAAAGATGAACGTCCGGGTGACGACTATGGACGCCGAACTGGAGTTCGCGATCCAGCAAACCACCACCGGCAAGCAATTGTTTGATCAAGTCGTCAAAACCATCGGCTTGAGAGAGGTTTGGTTCTTCGGACTCCAGTATACCGACATCAAAGGCGACCAAACCTGGATCAAGCTGTACAAGAAGGTAGGCCGGCTTCTTTTTTCACCGCTGCTAATTCTTTCTCATTTCCAGCGCTTCATTTTTCCTATAGTTTCTGTAGATGTGTAGTAAAAATTAGAATTCCTTCTTTGAGATTGATCATTTGGGCATTGTAATCGCGCAAGCATCAGCATTGATAAGTTATATCTCTCTTTACCAATTTGGGTCGGAGTGAAATTCATTATTCACACGTAGCTCGAAAAAAAAAAATACCTGCTATAGTCTATTGTTTTCTCCGTAGACATCGGCGTCTATAGTTTCATGCGAGAGCAGTGGCTGTAGCCGAAGCCGAGTAAAGCGAGACTTTGTTTTTGTGAAAATGTCTTTTCTTGACACAAAAACAAAGCGATCAAAAGAAAGAGTCTTTTGTACTAATTGAAAGACAGTCGTCGTTCCCTCGACACCGAGCTGCAGCTACGGACGACGTCGAGAGGAAAATACGTCGGCAATGACTAATGCGAAAAGAGGGGAAAAATCTGTGCGCGACGAGCCGGTGCTCGTGCACCCGGAGGCCGGGGCTCTCTTATCGTTTGCCGCGGAGAACAGGTTTGCCGACGAGCGTCAGAGAGCGATCGTCGGGCTCCTAGGAAGATTTTTCCGCGCGGCGCGTCATTGGCAAGCTACTCCGGAATCTAAAATTAGCGCTCGCGAATCGTCCTGCGTGCGGCTCGCTTATGTCACGCCGATAAAAAGCCTCTCCAGTCCTGCTTGCGATTCTCGCCTAGAGAGAGAGAGAGAGGAAAGAGAGGCGCGCTGATGTCATCCTCGAAGCGTTACCGCCGCGATGAAAGGAGAAGCTATTTATAACGTGAAAATGTCGGAGCGCGCTGCAAGGCGACATTTTCGCAAAGAGCCTTTCTAGCTGCGCGTCTCGGGAAAGGAAAGGAAAAAAGAGCCGAGCTAGGAAAGGAGTCGCACGAGCGCGACAATCGGCTTTCACCGCGCGCGTCTCTTCGTGCGCGCGAGGCCCGATAGTCCCGAGGACGAAGATGCGAGACCTTGACCTCGTGGCCGCTTCTTCTCTAATTCGAAAATCGAGTCCCCCGCTTCCTTCTTGATTCCCCGATTGTAGCACGCTAATTAGTCGAGCCCCCTCCGTTCCCCCAGTAGTGGACCAGTAGCTAAAACCAAACATGTCCGTCACTACTGGCAATTGGCTGTTTTGTAGCCGGAGAGCGCGATAACGAGGGTGGTGAAGAAGGAAGTGAAAAAGAAAGTTCGAAAGCTGAGAGGCTGTTCCGACTCGGATACGGACGACGACGAGTTCGACGGCGCTTTGGTAAGACCAGTTGAGAAACCTACATACCTACCTGCGGAAACGGACTTTTTTTTTCTTCTTCTTTTTTCAATTCAATTTCATTAGCCTCCGGCAAAGAAACTCATTTCAAGCATTTGACGCTCGAGTGTGGATGAAAAAGCTTTGGCAGGTTGAAAAAAAAATTCTTGAAAACAGTTAATGTTTGCTTTATCTTGCGCGTCGGTGGAGGAGGGGGGGGGGGCAGCAGCGACAAAAAATAAACTCTCGTCTCGACTTGGAATCGAAAATGTCCAACGTCGCACGGAAGCAGGGCCGACTGACGTTACGTTTCGTACACTGATTCCTAGCGATTGCGAGGAATAATAAGCAGGTTACGCGTAAAAATAACGGATATGCAATTACTCGAGTGAGCGACGTAACAGCTTCCTTCGCGTCGTTTTTTTATTTTTTATTTTTTTTTTTTTTTTTTTCACGACTGAATATCGATGTCTTTAACGCTAAAACGCTGGGAGCAGTCCGCGCGGAGAACCTCGGGAATGAAATATCGATGGAAATGAAAAGCGAGGGTCGCAAATGTGCTTTCGTTTTTTGCTCGAAAGTCAAGAAGCCTTCTTCCAGGAATAATCCTTACGTAAGATCGTTTTACCTTCTGGCGGCACAGTTTCTTCCTTTTTTTTTTCCTGAAATTTTTTTCCTTCGCTAGATTCTCGTGCAAAAATTGAATCCGACCTTGACGTCGAATAAAAAACGAATGCTGACTTTTTCGATTTCGACCGAATGCGATGTACGCAAACGACAGAGGCGACAGACGACAAACGATGCGATCCCTGCCCGAAGAGAATTTCGAATGAAAGCGGCAAAAGGAAATAAAGATAGCAGCGGAAATACAATAACTTTTTCAGAATAATCCATTTCCAAGAAGCAGATTTTATTCAATCGAAATCGATTACGAAACAATGCAATCTATTACTTATCATTTAATGTTTCCTTATCGACGACTTTTACAATCGATCAGAAACGTCATGCGTGCAGAAGTTTATCAGCGAAGCACTATTTTTAAGGATTTGAAATTCAGCTTACTTCTGGCGATGAATTTTTTTCGAAGCCAATTTATTAATGCAATCGAGTTTTAGGAGGCAGAAAAGAAAAAGAGCGATTCATATTCTATTTGGTCATGTTTTAAAAGGAGCTCGCTGCTTCATCAGCTGCTTCGGCAGCACAAGTTTTTTAGCATTGCGTGCAATTGAAAGAGCATTCTATCTAACAATCGAGTTGATTTGATACGCGCCTAAAACCTATATTGTAAAATGCAATTTAACATTGATTTTTCTCTGACAAACTAACACTATACTAACATGTTACTTTTTTCATTTCTCAATGCTTGCGGTTATATTAACAACTGGAAGAGCGGACTTTCTTTCTTATCAAGGGTAAGCTTAAAAAGCTAGTAGATTATGTTCAAAAGTAGAACGATTTTCTTAGCAAAAATATTGGTTTTATTTTGTTTTCGTTCGATAACTCATCTGAAACTTGTCTTATTTGGAGAAAGAATTCGCGTCTTTGCACACTTTATTACCGCTTGCATACCGCAAGTGATAAGACGCTTCAATGTTGTGATACCAAGAATTAAAATCTGGTATAGTTACATAAGTCGATAAGCGGTTATTAAAATAATTCAAGTTTAAATTTTAAACAAGTTAACGCATAAAGCGATTAATGTTTTGAAAAAAGTACGCGTCTTCGGGATTTTTAAGTGCAAGATGAGTTATTTGCATGCTACTGCACAAAGATAACTCATTTCCTTTTTTTTCCCCCGAACCTTTAAATCAAACTTATCCCCAGACATTTCTTTACTTGACAGTACAAAATTTCAATACGATAAAAATAATTGCAGGTTCTTCCATTTGGCTCTCGCAAAATATTCAACGTAAGCAAATGCTTAGAAGAGTATAAAAATCGCACAGGTTTTTTGATAAGCTGACTATGTATAGATATTTTAAGGGATCTGCGTAGTTGCATGGAGTTTTAAAACCTGAATGTACATATCCTCAATAAAACGATAAATTAAAAAAAATAATACTAATAAATTCTCGATGGTCGAGTAAATGATTTCAAGTGCGAAAATATTCATTACGCAGCGCTCTAGTTCGACAGAAGATGAATTGTCCAAGTGATCGAAAACGATTAATATGATTCGATTTTTTTCGACAATTTTTCTTCTTTTTTTTAAACGAAAATTTGCACAATTGAAATTCCAAGTACGCTCACGAAACCTTGTAAAAAGCATAAAGAGACAGACACAATTTGTACTATTTTTAAACAAAAGCACGTGTTTTGAATTTCCATTGCCGTCGTCGTCGATAAGACACTTGAACAGCACATGCAGTTGCACTTTTCAAGTCTCGCGATTGGTCGCCAGGTTTACTCAAAAAGTCCTTCGGTCTTCCTCCTGTCAGGCTTTCATTATCTCCGAGCCATTGCGCAACTTGATGTGCAATAATTATTAAAAATTATGTCACCTGCCAGCATTGAACCGCGATGGCTCTTATCCTTCTGTGACCAATGCGACCTTGTATTTTGCATTTCAATAATTATTAGCTTCGTTACCTGTGTTTATAAATTTTTATTAGAAAGTTAAAGATTCGGTTCTGTCAAAAATTTGCTTGATAAGTGAAAGTGCATGTTTCATATTTTGTTTATGTTTGTTCGATTGATTTGTAACTTGTATTTTAAATGGAATTTGTCAAGTTTGCAGGAGAAACTAATTTATCCGTTCGTTTTAGGTGATGAGCCAGGAGGTCAAGAAGGAAAACCCACTGCAATTCAAGTTCCGTGCAAAATTCTACCCCGAAGACGTGGCCGAAGAGCTCATTCAGGACATAACTCTGCGACTTTTTTACTTGCAGGTTCGAAAGCAGTTTCGCCTTTATTTTTCTTCCTCGGTAATGCTAACTCTTCTCACGTATGGAAAATTGCGCTTTCGCAGGTGAAAAGTGCCATTTTAACCGATGAGATTTACTGTCCGCCCGAAACTTCTGTTCTGCTGGCATCCTACGCTGTGCAAGCTCGACATGGTGATTATCAGAAAGGCATTCACGGACCTGGATTTTTGTCCAATGACCGACTGCTCCCACAGCGTGTCATGGACCAGCACAAGAAGAGCAAAGAGGAATGGGAAACATCGATTACTAACTGGTGGCAAGAACATCGTGGAATGTTGCGCGAGGACGGCATGATGGAGTACCTGAAAATTGCTCAGGTACGTTGTGCATATTTGCCAATACTGATTCGGCAGATCGATAAATCCATTCATACACGATTAACGCTAAACTCGTAGAGTAGCGCATAGTTCTAACATTAATTAGTCTAGAACAGCTTATTTCTATTTTACGATGGAGTCGAACTCAGGCATGTCGAAAAAGACAAAGAAAATGAGGTTGGAAGTATTCTTTCCATCGCTCCTATAAAAGGATTAATCTCTGCTAATGCCAGTTATTTTCAAATTTCAGGATTTGGAAATGTACGGAATCAATTACTTTGAAATTCGTAATAAGAAAGGCACTGAACTTTATCTTGGAGTTGATGCTCTCGGTCTCAATATTTATGAAAAAGACGATAAGCTTACACCAAAAATTGGTTTCCCGTGGTCTGAAATTCGCAACATTTCCTTCAACGAAAAGAAATTTATTATTAAACCCATTGATAAAAAAGCACCGGACTTTGTATTCTTTGCCGCTCGTGTCAAGATCAACAAGCGGATTCTCGCGCTCTGTATGGGAAATCATGAACTCTACATGCGAAGACGTAAACCTGATACTATTGATGTTCAACAGATGAAGGTTTTTTTTTTTAAACATACATCTTGCAACCTTGAAAGTTCAATATGAAATTCACAAATTAAATTATTGTTTCATTAGGCTCAAGCAAAGGAAGAAAAACTTACTCGTGAAAAGCAACGAGAGAAATTACAATTGGAAATTGCAGCGCGAGAGCGTGCTGAAAAGAAGCAACAAGAGTACGAAGAACGACTTCGTAATATGGCTGAGGAAATGGAAAGGAGACAGGCAGAATTAAACGAAGCTCAAGAAATGATTAGACGCCTAGAAGAGCAGCTTAGACAATTGCAAGCTGCCAAAGAAGAACTCGAAGATAGGCAAAAGGTACGATCACTTACAGGTTTTGACCAATTAAATAATTTTACAAAAAATTATTTACCATTTCTAAATTTTTTTAGGAATTAACTGCTATGATGGAAAAATTGGAGCGCTCTCATGAAATGGAAGCTGCAGAGAGAGCAAAACTTGAAGCAGAAATTCGCAATAAACAAGAAGAAGTTCAACGCATCCAGTCAGAAGTTGAAGCAAAAGACGCTGAAGCAAGAAGATTGCAAGAAGAAGTCGAAGCTGCTAGGTAATGAAAAACATTTTAAGAACAAACAAGATTAACAAATTTTGGATAAAATTTTCATTGCTTATCGTTATGATTGAATAGGCTTCGACAAGAAGAAGCTGATAGACAATATCAAGCTAATACTACGCCGCATCATCACCATGTTGAAGAAAATGAGGAAGATGGTGAAGGCGGCGAAGATGAAATTCCTCACGGAGATGTAACTAAAGAACTGCAAACCGATGAATCTATCATTGATCCCATTGAGGAAAGACGTACATTAGCTGAAAGGAATGAGCGTCTTCATGATCAATTAAAAGTAAGATACTTAAAAAGCATTGATTTAACTTAACGTTGATAGGACCGAGCTGGGTCATGCATAAACCAGGTGAGCCAAGTGACTTATTTATAAGCCAGCTCGGTTCTCTAAAGATTCGAATTACGATTCAATTGTTTAATACGTCGGTAAGATTTTAAAGTTAAAATAAAACTTTTTATTTGCAGGCGCTAAAGCAGGACTTGGCGCAGTCACGAGATGAAACAAAGGAAACTGTTATGGATAAAATTCACAGAGAAAACGTGCGTCAAGGCCGTGATAAATACAAGACATTGCGTGAGATTCGTAAAGGCAACACCAAGCGCCGTGTCGATCAATTCGAAAACATGTAAAAAGTGAAAAAAGAAAAATCACGTGGCGTCTCCCAGTCCCTTACGTTAATTTTTCGTAATTAACTTTAATTATTATGTCCTTTTAAAGTCTGCTGACAGCAAATTTTCGTGCATGCAGCAAGTGTGGCAATTGTGTTCGAGTTTAGAAGCCTTTGGAAAGTTTTTGAAGTATTTAAGAAGAATTTGAAACAAGTTAAATGTTAAGAATTCAAAAGCTTCAGTAACTCGGAAGACTTATTGCACGTTTTTTTTTATTTTTTTAATCAGGGCTATTGTTGACGTTTGCACGTGTTTTGGATAATTTTTAAGACTTCCCTAAGCGGTAAGAACTGCTGTGGGATTTCTTGACCAAGTAGAGAACAGAGTTGCCATTGTTAAATCATGTCTTTTTGTCTGAATCCGCACTAACATTGAACTCTTGAATATTTGCCATCAAATCCCTTTTCAAGCACTCAAGGATTTGTCAAAGAGCTTTAAATGTTTTGAGATCGCCTGTTTAGCACTATATACTTGAAATTTTTACCAAGTATAAAATGTTTAAGAAGCTAGATAGTAGTCGCATTCAGTTCAGCACAAAAGATCCGAGATCTTTAGTATGAAGTGAAAGCACATATCTGTTTAGTGCATTTCATCTAATTTTGTTTATTTATTAAATGACTACTTATACCTAAGCTCTTGAACAATTCCTTTCATTCTGCAAATGATACTGTTTCTTCCATATAGTTATAGTATAAAATATACTCTGAACTGAAAAGTCTCGATAAGTTCTGAAGAAAAAAAAGAAAATTTCTATACGCAGAACATTAATCTCACATAGAAATATTTTAAAAGATTCACAGAGAAAGACGAGCAAATAAAAGTGACACCATTTTCATAATTGACCTTACAACAGCAAACTATTTTATATTCCAATGAAACACTCGTGGCCTTTATTGATATACTTGTAACGAATACTTACGATAGTTGTAAAAGTAATATTTTTCGCAGCGTTCAATGTTAACGTTATTAGGCGAGAAAATAATGTGAGATTGTAGCGAAAGATCGAGTGAATGTGTGCGAGGATGATGAAAATAAATTTGTGAGAGTATAAAGTACATTTTTAAGACCTTAAGTTACATTAGCTACTCAAATGTAACTCAAATAATTACTTGAGGCTTCAAATTCCTTAAAGTGCTCCTTAAGTTATTAAACGTTGCCTTAAATAATTTTCGGAGTTTTTTTTACACAAGTCTTTAAGGTCTTAATTTAATCAGGAACGTAAATTTAAAAAAAAAAAAAAAGAAAAATGCAATTAATATTGTTAAGAAAATCAAAGTGTGAATCTTTTAAACAGGAAATTTTCTAAAATTATTATATTTTTTAAATTTATATTTTTAAAAGCCTGTATGCTGCCAATTTTTTTGAGAGCTGATAAGTGTTGAAGAAAAAACTAGAGACTAGATTTACAGTGTAACAAGTATTTTTTTAGAGCACAGTGATTTTGGTTTTATATCAATTTTATTGCAAAAAGCAAAATCTTCCTCAATTGCTTGTTTTTAAATATATTGAATGGATTCATTATTCAGAAATTTAAGATTTCATAACGAAAATGTATAATATAAAATATAAGTTGAGGGATATCTAAGCATAAACTTAAAGAACAATTGTAGAATTGACGAAAACATCAAACATAGGTGTAAGTAGATATTTTTCGATGATATATTTAATAGTAACATTTATAAATGATTATCATTATTATTGTATTATTCTATTATTACAATTATAATTATTAATGTTTACAGATTAGTAGTGTTATTATCATTATTATATTTTTAAAATATTACAATTTAATTAAACTTTATAAGAACAATGAATATTCATTTACTCAATTTCGATATTTTGGGCTTTTTGTTTTGCATTTTTAGTATACTTTAACATAATTCTAATTTATATTTGTAAATAATTTTGCAAATACCAGCTTTTATTGCATTATACGTTTAGCCATTGTTTGGCATTTAGAAATAATGTTTTGTAAAGGAAAGATCTTGAACGTCATATTAATTATTAAATTTATGTTGTGCATTTACTGGCTTTAGAAATGTTAAAGTATACGAAATTCTGTTGGCAAGTAAATTTATTTTTGATGTTTGCATTTATGATAAATTAATCATAATTTTCCATGCACATTGTAAATACGTACGATTTACGGTACATGCGGAAAAATTTAAGTTTTAAGAACTATTGGGAAAGCGTTGATTTAAATTTATTTCAAAACATCCAGTATGTATTCGAGTGACGCGAAACAAATACTTAAATTTTATCAAAATTAGTAATTTTGGCACTGGGAACATGCTCAGAATAGATATAATAAAGTGCAAGTATTTTATTAGGAAAACTGATAGCATCATTTTTCTTCCTCAGATCCTTTGACGTCCTAAAATTTGTTGCAAGACCTTGTACCCGTTGCCTTAAAATATGAATGCATAAAATTGCCCTTTTTTTTTCAAAATTTCCTCATAGAATATCTGATTTTTTACTTTTCGTCCTATTAGATCATGATATTGACGTGGAAGACTAGAGGCATTGCATTTAAAAAAAAAACAGTATGTAATTATATACTTGGTTTTCTGTTCCGTATTAAATATATTGGAAGGTGCAGATAATATAGCTGGCGGCAACATTGAGAATGTTGGATATCAGATAAACGCGCACATGCGCAAAAAAGTGCTGTGAATGCTGAGGCTGCTGTCTGTCGATTCGAGCGATAGGTACGCTTGCAAGTGGCGAGTTGCTCGATCGAGTTGGAATTGGAATTCTAGCTTGGCCAGGAGCGCCGACTGTTACCTAAAGTCGCTGAACTACTGAGCGCTGCTAAGCGTGAGCGCTAACGTTGAGGCCGCTGAAGTAATTAAGGGTGAAAAAAGAATGCACCGCTCTCGCAATTTGTCCTCAGACGACTGCGACGAAGAAGAACCTTTGGCAATTGACAATTTTGACGAAGACCATGAAGATAGGTAATTTTTGCGGAGTGGCTATACCAAACCGCCGACGACTGGCGATTTATGCCGACTTCGAACACAATTGCGCGCGCATTGTGCACCTTACTTTAGTTTTCTGCTAGTGCAAAAGATAGTTTTCTTAACATTTTCTTCGGGCCTGTTCATCAGCCACTGTGGATCCTGAAAAATTTTCTAAATCTATATTTCGTAAGCGGTTCTCAACTTTTTTCTCGTTTTTTCAACGACCTTTTCGACTCTGTACCCCTCCCGATACCGGTATTATTTAGCAGCTCTTTACATAAGTATATGCGTTAATTGGTATTCAGAAATTCCTCTGCCTTCCGAATCCGAGCAAACTGACGGTGCATTATTAAACGCTTTCCGTTTCAAGTATTTAATTTACTTACCTTTTAATGAGTGTTGATGCTTATCATTATACGTCTTTCTTTCACTTTTCAAAATTGTTACAATTTCCTTAGAGTCTGCTTAAAATTTTAAATTTCACTAATGAGGTATGATGACATAATGGACTGCGTTAAATTTAGCAACTTTTTTAATGAATTTTACTCTTATACACAATTATTAAATTTTAGTGAAAAGTGGAACCTGCTTCAAGAAGTTCACGAAGCCTTTAATCAACAAAAATGTGGAAAAATACGAAGTTGCCGAAGGCAGAAAAAGAAAAAGAAGGATTCTGATGGTCGCCGCACTCCTACCATAAAACGTAGAAACACATTGGATGCCATTCTTTTCAATGAAATGTGTGATAAAGCTGATCAAGATTGTGAAAATGAAGCAAAAGAAGAAGCTGTTAAAGAAGGAAGTCGAAAAAGCAAACGAACACTCAAGCTTTTGAGAACAAATGAACGAGATACAAAACTTGATGTTGGAACTACCCATTATGAAGCCAGTAAGCATTGTTGCTTACAACCTAAAAACATCAAGGTAAAGAAATAAAAATTTAAAGCTTGTTCAGATTCAAATTTTTTTTACAATTTTTGTAGGTTGAAACTAGGAACAGATTTAGATGCTTACGTTCAAAACCTGTTGATATTGAAGAAAAAAAGCATCACCTATTTCCTCAAATATCAACTTCAACATCCAGTAGTGAGCAGCAAGGAATTTGTGACTCCTCTTCTCCTAAATCTCAAAGCTTGCGTGAAAGAGAAATATTTCATGATACTTTTTCATTTCTTATTCGCTTGGTAAAAAATAAATTATTTTACAAGTTAATATGTATTTAAATGATTTTTTTTAAATTTCAAATTTTTAGGGAAGCACAGATAAGGATAGAACTTGTCGTCGCCAAATGAGTCAAGAAGAAACGAGGTGGCAGAATGAATTAAAAGATTTAATTTGGTTAGAATTGCAATCATACAGAGCAGATTTAAGTCCAATGGCCATGGATGAGCTTCTTTGTAAACAAAGAGAAGCAGTTGGGGCACTTTTAGATGAAATAATGGCGTATAGGTTTGTTATAGTATTTTATTATTATTTAATTATATAAATTGAAAATTTATACCCTATTAAATTCCTTTAAGCGAAATGATTTGTTCTTTTTATTTAGTAAACTTTATTTACTAACAAAATGATGTCCTTAAGAATTATTACTGATAAAATGGCAAAAATAAATAATTAAACAAACATTACAATATATACTGAGCTATTTAATCTTACAATTTTTATTTAATAAATTAATTGAAAATAATTTATTCAGCAAAAAAAGCTTTAATAAAAACTATGTTTTTATTAAATTAAAATTTTAAAACTGCAATTTTAGTAACCATATTTAAATTGTAATGTCATAAAATTTCATAAAGTTTTTTTTGTTTATTTGTTTGTTACAGATTTGATCCTGTAACAAGTGTCGTTAAAGAAACTTCAGATTCAAATTCATCTCAGATTAAATTGTGTATTGAAACTAGTTTATGCGGAGGTTGTTTATCTATGTATTGCAAAGATTGCACTCGGGCTCAATCAGAGGCACTAAAGCAAGTTGAAAATTTATTGACAAGACTGGAATCTGCTGAAGCTCTTTTTCCTTCATCCCAAGCTTTTTCATCGCAATATCCTTCTTACAAAAGCTCCGAGTTTACAGGACGAGTAAAAGCAATGTGCCTTTGGTACAACATGACAAAACACCACAGACTAAAATTAATTATCTTAGGAAGGCTTTTAACATTACTTGATAAAAATAAAAAACCAGATGATAGCTCCATGTTAGATTCTGGATTAGGGTAAGATAAAAATTTCAAAATACTAATTTCTTTTTGAAATGAACAAATAAACATTAGTTGCTTATTATTTTATGATTCTAGATCTCGTACATCAGATAATACAAGTCCTAGTGACAGTAATAACAGTAACACAAGTAATGTTTCATTCAATTTACCATTTGGAGAATTGTCTCTCGCTCAAACGTGGAATCTATCTTCACCAGAATCGTCGTTCAATATTTCAGAAGAAAATAAGCTAGAGAGATTAGAATTTTATTTAACAGAATTTGATCGTCAAGTGTATAGGTGAAGAAATTATAATATCTGGTAAAGAATTTGTTATTACAATATCAATGTAATATAATTTCATTATTAATTTATTGTAGGAAATACATTGAAGATGTCTTGAAAACTCGAGGTCTTAGAAAAAGTTTGAACTTTCTGGAACGTTTGCATACATCAGTTTTGAGAAAAGCAAGACTGGCATTAGAAAAATCAAAACCATTGTCTGAAGAAAATACGATTTTTCCAGAAGAATATGAAGGAGATCAGGAATTAAGGCGTTATGGAGCATGGAGTCCAGAGGCTAGAGATTTAAATTTACCGTCTTACAGAGCAGCTTTCGTTTTTTTGTCTAGAGTACCGCTCGATGTTATTCACGAATTTTTAAGAATGAGGCTTGAACAAAAGCCTGAACAGCCTAGTCCACTATCGGTTCGACAATTAATGCGCGAATTACGCGAAGGATTACGAATTGCTTGTATACATAGAGAAAGATTTGAAGAACATTCTCAAACGGCTGCTGCGTGTGACGGGCCATGCACCACATTATTTGATGAAGACGTTAAAGAATTTGACAAAAGTTTAAAATCTGTTTTTGATGTATATTTAGATTATTTACAGCAATGGGTTGAAATGGTACATCATGATAGTTTTCATAAAAATTTAATTCAAGATGAATGGAATTTTGTAAAATCAATTGCTGGAAAAATTAATAATGGTTATGAAATAGCTGGTCGCAAATTTTGGTAGAGATAATTATTTTTGATAATTCTGTTTGTTATTATTAAAAATATAAACATAATTTCTATTTATTTTTAGCGAAATAGCTAGAATCATGATTAGACAGATTAATGAATTTTTTATCGAAAGACCTCGGGAATTGGGTGAAATTGGTTTAAATCGAAGCGTTGAAGAATCTTCAACGAAGTAAGAGCTTTTTTTATTGCATCTCAAATCAGGCATTTTGCCACTTTTATTTGCTTAAATTCGTTAATATTTTTATGATTTTTCGACCTTTCAGACTTCATTTAATGTCTCTTGGACGGGAATGGCAGGCATTGTTTGACGAAGCTAGAGAAAAACTTGTGAAAAGCGTTACTCTTGCAAAATGTCTAAGGGATGACATTCAAAAATTTCCTGAGTACAAAGAAGCACTTAGAGAATCTGTTGAATCATTGATGGTAAATGTATAAATTTTTAAATTCCTTGAATTAATTCGGCAACATTTTTTAATATTATATCATTTTCTAGATTTTAGTAACGGACCTAAAGCACAGAATAACTGAGATAATAACCGAATTTCAAAAAAACATTGATGAAATTGATGAACCAAAATCTGAAAATGATTTTAGTCCAATGAGGATTCGTGTTAGAGAGATTCTACATCATGCATATAGAATGGGTTTTGAATATTACAAAGAGCTTTGCAAATGTGTGAATCCTAATGATAGACGAGTACTGGTGAAAGATCTTGTCAATTTTGCTTTTCTGTGGATGGATTTTGTAAAAAATTATTGCGAACGCGGTAGAGGACTCAGACCTCGATGGGCAAATCAAGGTCTTGAATATTTAATGATAGTTTGCGAGCCAACGAACACTAAACATTTGTCACAAGAAGAATTCGATGAATTAAAAACTTCGATGGACCGGTGTATTTCACACGTTGTTGGTAGTGCTTCTAAAAGAGAAACTAGTTCAGACAGAGATAGTAAGTTTACGTTTATCCACATTTAAAGAAATTTATCATTAATATAAATGTTATAATTTAAATATTAAGATTTCAGAAAATTTCCGGGATCTAGAGCAACGTCACCTCATTGCAGAAGTCGTACATCAAGTATTAGTTCGTCAAACAATGTTCAAAATTCACTAAAACCTTCAGATATACCTTCAGCAAAACAATTAAAACCAAATTCTTTAACTTTTACTGACGAAGTTGATACGGCATCCACAGACGTATCCGAAAAAAGCTTTTCCCGATGCGAAAGGATGGTTTCAGCTGTTAAAAAACTTGATTATCAAGTCGATTCAAAACTAAGGAGTAGAGCACTCATTGGGCAAGTTGTAGACAGGAAAAACGTAGACAAAATTAAAATTAAAGTAAGAAGAGTTAATTTTACATGGCAGAGAGGAATAAAAATAGGTACTTGATGAAATGATTAATCGTTTTTAGTTATTACTTTTGTTTGCTTTAAACTATGTAAAAACGGTATATTTTAATTTAAGTTTTAAGTTTAGCTTTATGATAAATTTAATTGATAGGTCAAGGAAGATTTGGAAAAGTTTATACTGTTGTCAACAATCAAACTGGAGAACTTTTGGCTATGAAAGAAGTTCAGCTGCAACCAGGAGACTGTAGAGCCATTAAACGCGTTGCAGAGGAACTGCAAATATTTGAAGGAATTCAACATGAACATCTTGTTCGATATTATGGAGTTGAAATTCATAGGGTAAAAATATTAATAAAATATATAATGTTGGTTGCTTTATAATATGTGGTGGTCAAATTTTCAGGAAGAAATGCTTATTTTTATGGAATTTTGTGCTGAGGGAACCTTGGAAAGTTTAGTAGTAGGCAGTGGAAATGGTCTTCCAGAATCTCTATTAAGAAAATATACCCATCAACTGTTATTAGCTGTCTCTGTTTTGCATGCACATGGGATTGTTCACAGGGACATTAAAAGTACGTATGTCAATTGATTAGTATATCAGTGATAAATAATAAATTAAGAATTATTTACTGTTTAAAAAGAGTAAGCTTTTAAAAGTTTATAATGATTTATAGCTGCAAATATTTTCCTGACTGATGAAGGCAATTGTTTGAAACTTGGAGATTTTGGATCAGCGGTGCAAATTAAGGCGCATACTACGATGCCAGGTGAATTACAAGGATTTGTAGGCACGCAAGGTAAGTTATTATTTACTTTTAAATTGTAACAAGTATACATTTGTTTAAATTAAATCTATTTTTATAGCTTACATGGCCCCAGAAGTTTTTATGAAAAGTGAAACCGGAGGACACGGAAGAGCTGCAGATATTTGGTCCATAGGTTGCTGCGTAATTGAAATGGCTAGCGGTAAACGACCATGGGCCGAATATGATTCAAATTATCAAATTATGTTTAAGGTAAATTATTTTTAAAATTATTTCTAAAACTGATTTTATCAATGGTATTAACATGTTAAAATTAATAACGTTTAGGTGGGTATGGGAGAAAGTCCTCAGCCGCCAAAGCATTTGTCATTGGAAGGCACTGACTTTATTAACAAGTGTCTTCAACATGACCCTAGAAAACGTCAAACAGCTAGTACTTTAATGGCACATACATTTGCACGTTCATACGAAGATGTAAACGCTGATTTGACTCTTCGTCCTTTATAAATAGTTCCTAAAAGCAGAAGACAGCTCTCTTGTATATAATTTTTTGTAATTAAGAAAATAGTAGCTATTGTAAATATCTTATTTAAAGTACACGTGGCATCATTTCGATTACAGATTACGACGTGTTGTTTATGCACATAAGAATTGTACACTTAAATATAACGCTTAAATATAAACAATTTAGCATTGGTAAAATGTATATATAGATATATTGGACTACGCTAAATTGTGCACATTTTAAATGTGCACAACTTTTATGTGCATAAACAATATCCAGATTACAATGCAGGTTTTAATATAAATAGTAATATCAGTATAAAAGTTTTCATGTGATAGTTTAATTTTTTAATTGTTACTAATGCAAAATGAATTATTTATTTTCTTACAATAGTATGCAATGAATTAAAATTTTAGAAAAATGTAGAATGTTAAATGTTCACTTATATAAAAAAGACAGTATTTTATTAAATTTAAGATAAATTTCTCGTATGCGTTTTAAAAATTTTATTTTTAAATTTTACATTTTAAAACGACGCGTGCGAAACGACTGTTAATTTTAATAAAAATCCCTTACTTTTAAGTTTACAGAAAGATGTAATTTGTAAAAAAAAAAAATTGCAAATTTTGTAAAAATTATTATAAACAGAATTAAAAAATGTGCAATCAAATTTTGTAAAAAGAATGAAATTTCCAAAAACAATATTTTTTACTTAAAAAAAGAATTGTTATTTTTGTTAGATTCAAATAATTATTACTAGTTTTTCGTTAAAAAATATTGTTATTGGATATCAGTTCTATTTTTGCTTTGAATGGTTTTAGGATTTTTCAATAAAATAGGAAAACGATTGTAAAATAAAATTGTATTTATTTACTTTCGGAATTAAAAACTTTCAATGAAAGGTGCAATATTTCATAATCTGAAACAGTAGTAAGTTCTATTTAATAAAATAAGACATCTATTTTCATTATAACATTGCATATATCTTTAAGCTTTAAATCATCTTTAACAACAAACTGGTAGCACATTCTCTGACATGATATGATAATGGTATTTATGTACACACAAAAACAGCGTAAACTAATCTAATTCATTGACCTAATACACTAAAATGTATGAAAATTACAATGATTTCGTGTGTACATAGATATATGGCATTATATTCACGTGCACAAAAACGTTCTTGTCTTGCAGCATATTTAAAAAGAAAAAAAAAATTGAATTTCTCTTAAGACTTTGTAATTGTTTATGAGTAATAAACAATATGAATAGTTGTTGCAATATAACGTAACACTTGTCATTCAAAGTAATAAGAAAAATTCAGTTTTTCTGTATATAACAATGATGAATTTTCAAATAAATAAAAGCTGCTTAAACGTAAAATGAGGTTTTGATTTTTATCACCTATATATAATAATAAGTAAAATCAGGATTCTACTCTTTTACAACCTTTTAACAATATCAAATGTATAGTAAATTTGTAAATTTAATAAAAAAATAAATTACTCAGACTTTAATAAAAAAAATTATTTATACATGTTTGTGTAAAATTAAATTGTCCTTTCAATGAAAATTACAACTCATTTTTAGCACAGTTTTTCTAACTTAAAGGATATATAAATATATATATATATGATAACTAGCCCATGTTTTGTATCCAATATATATATATATACGCATGTACGCATTTGTTTATTTCTGTTACAATCAATGATTAAGCCTGAGAAAAAATATTCTTCTACTTGAAAAGTTAAAAACGTCAGAAATTTTTACATCTCAATTTTCCTTTCAAGTTTTTGTTAACGAACCCAATAAGGTCAGTGTTAAAAAATGCTTATATAACTTGTAAACTTGTTAAATATGAACATCACTTTGCAAAGGTTATCGTTCATTTTACAAATAGTGTGTCTCGAAAAGACTCTTGGAAATTGTTAGTTATGTAACTCTAGGCTCTGCCTATTTATTTGATTTCTGCAGTAGTATAAGTCAACCTGTACATATGCTACTTACATGTCGCAAGAACAAAATCGAAAATTATGTTAAATAAGGAGTGTTTACTTGTGCATCCGCTATTGTATAGAAATGGTGTCGAAAGAATCGATGCGATATGCGAATAAGGCGCTAATAATCGTTGCCTTGATCAAATGCAACTGACGCTTTGCTTATCGTATTTGATTGGGCGCGCTAGAGCAAAAATAAATTTAAGCAGATTGTTTTTTTTTGTAAAGTTTTTGCTTAAATGTAACGGTGACAATTCCTTGTGCACGAATCGATCGATCGAAGTGAGAAAAGGAGTAGTAGGACGCGTTGGTTCGTTCGTTAATATGTAGTCGCGAGTTATTGTCTAGGATATAAAAATGGGAGGAGCTGTCACGCAGGGAGCCTACTCCATGGTAAGCAGAAGATCGTCGCCCTCGAGCTTCATTCCCTGCTTGACTTCGAGACTCTTGATTTTGCCGGCCCTTGGCGCCTGCACGACCATTTCCATCTTCATGGCCGAGAGGACGATGAGGGCTGCGCCCTTTTCGACCGTGTCGCCGACCTTGACGCGGATGTCGATGATGGAGCCGGGCATCGGGGCGCCAACCTGGTTCTTGTCGGCTTTATTGGCCTTCGGGTGGATGTGCAGCTCCTGCGCAAGAAAGAGAGGGATAGAGAGCGTTGAAAGGCGCAAAGGCGGGGAAGCCGAATGAATCGCGGACTTACCTTGACTGCCTCCTTGTCCTTGATAAAGACGGAGCGCAGCTGGCCGTTCATCTCGAAGAAGACCTCGCGCTCGCCGTTGGGCGTGAGGTCCTCGGCCATGGCAAGCGTCTTGATGCCGAGGGTCTTGCCCTTCTCGATCGTCACCTCGAACTCCTCGCCGACCTTTGGCCCGGTGAGGAAGATCCTGGTGTCGAGCTTGTCGACCGGGCCGTAGGCCTCGCGGAAGTTGAGGTAATCCTCCGTGACCTCGGGGTAGAGAGCCGCGGACATGACGTCCTTCTCGGAGACGCGGGGGTGCGACTCCTGCAGCCTGGTCTTGAGCGCGCCAAAGTCGAGCGGCGGCAGGCTCTCGCCGGGCCTGCCCGTGATGCGCGGCATGTCTTTGAGCACCTTGGACCTGCGAGTGAGTTAGAGAGAGCGAGTTAGAGAGAGAGAGAGCGGACTCGCGCTTGGCCAAGCGGCCCGTGCTGACCTGAGAGGCTCGGGGAAGCCCTGGTACGGCTCGCCGATGGCGCCCTGCAGGAACTCGACGACCGACTTGGGGAAGGAGAGGTCCTCGGCCCGCTCGAGCACCTCCTCGGACTTGAGCTTGTTCTGCACCATGAACTGGGCGAGGTCGCCAACGACCTTGGAGCTCGGCGTGACCTTGATGATGTCGCCGAGCAGGAGGTTAGCCTCGCGGTAGGCCTTCTTCACGTCCTCGAAGAACTCGCCGAGCCCGAGGGAGTAGGCCTGGAACTGGAGGTTCGTGTACTGGCCGCCGGGTATCTCGTTGAGGTAGACGTCGGCGTTGCCGGACTTCATGGTGGTGGTGCACTCGAAGGGGGCATAGAGGGTGCGCGTCTGCTCCCAGTAGGCCGAGTACTCGGAGACGTCGCGCAGGTCGAGGCCGGTGTCGTGGGCCGTGTTCTGGAGCGAGGCGACGACGGCGCCCATCGACGGCTGGCTCGTCATGCCGGACATGCTGTCGACGGCGACGTCGACGACGTCGGCGCCGGCCTCGGCGCAGGCGAGCATGGCCGCGACGCCGGAGCCGGAGGTGTCGTGCGTGTGGATGTGGATGGGGACGTCGGGCTGCTTCTGCCGGATGGCGTCAAGCAGGAGGCGGGCGGCGCCGGGCTTGAGGAGGCCGGCCATGTCCTTGATGGAGAGGACGTGGGTGCCGGCGCGCACGAGCTCGTCCGCCAGCCGGACGTAGTAGGCGAGGTCGTACTTGGTGCGGCTGGGGTCGCTGACGTCGCCCGTGTAGGAGATGGCGGCCTCGACGACGCCGCCGGCCTTGCCCGCGGCCTCCATGCCGAGGACGAGGTTGGGCAGGTAGTTGAGGGAGTCGAACACGCGGAAGATGTCCATGCCGCACTGGACGGCGAGCTCGCAGAACTTGTGCACGACGTTGTCCGGGTAGTTGGTGTAGCCGACGGCGTTGGCGCCGCGCAGCAGCATCTGGAAGGGCACGTTGGGGATGATGCGGCGCATGTCCTCGAGCCGCTCCCAGGGGCACTCGTGCAGGAAGCGCAGCGCGACGTCGAAGGTGGCGCCGCCCCAGTTCTCGAGGGCGTAGAGGCCGTTGAACTTGTGGGCGACGAACGGCGAGATGAGGAGGAGGTCGCGGGAGCGGACGCGCGTCGCCAGGAGGGACTGGTGGGCGTCGCGGAAGGTCGTGTCCATGAGGAGCAGGCCCCGGTGTTGGCGGACGGCCTTGGCGAAGGCCTCGGGCCCCTTGTCGCGCAGCAGCTGTCGCAGGCCGCGCGGTGGCTCGAGCACGTCTGGAAGAGGGGGAGAAACGGGGTGAGAAGAGTCGGGTAGGGGGGCGCCCGAGAGGCTCGCTTCGACGTACCTGAGGCGTCCGACTCCGAGTCCGAGGCGGCAGCGGCTAGTCTAGCGTAGTCTAAAAGAATGGCAAACGAGAGCGGATGAGAGGGCTCATGCTGCGGGGGAGAGGAGTGCCGATCGAGCCTGACGCAAGTCGACGGATAGGTGCAAACGCACAACAACAGACAACAACGAACGAAGGAAGGAGGCGAGCTAGGCGCTTACCCATGGCGATCTGCGGGACGTGCGGCCGGATCTCGGCGGGCTTGAGGGCGGTGGCGAGCGGCGTGCTGGGCCCGTTCACGAGGACGCTGCCGATGTAGTTGAGGAGCTTCTGGGCCCGGTTCTGGCTCGGCTGGAACTCGAAGAGCTGGGGGTTCTCGTCGATGAAGTAGGTGTCGACGTTGCCGTTCAGGAACTTTTGGTTCTCGAGGACGTTGAGCAGGAAGGGGATGTTGGTCTTGACGCCGCGGACGCGGAACTCGCGGAGGGCGCGGTTCATCTTGGCGCAGGAGGACTGGAGGTCGCCGGCGTGGGCGATCACCTATAAATAGTTGGTTAGCTTTCGTTATTTATAATGGTTAGTTTGGCCGTGCGGTTACCTTGACCAGGAGCGAGTCGTAGTAGGGCGAGATGATGGCGCCGGCAAAGGCCGAGGCCCCGTCGAGCCGGATGCCCATGCCCTCGCCCGAGCGGAAGACCTCGATGCGGCCCGAGTCCGGCTGGAAGTTCTTGGCCGGGTCCTCGGTGGTGACGCGGCACTGGATGGCGAAGCCCTGCGGCACGATGCGCTCCTGCGTCATGCCGAGCTCCGGCAGCGTCATGCCCTCGGCGACGCGGATCTGCGACTGGACGAGGTCGATGCCCGTGATCTCCTCGGTGACGGTGTGCTCGACCTGGAGCCGAGCGTTCACCTCGATGAAGTAGAAGTTGCCGGTCTCGTCGGCGAGGAACTCGACGGTGCCGGCGTTCGAGTAGCCGACGTGCTTGGCCAGGCGCACCGCGTGCTCCGTCATCTGGTCGCGGACGCGCCGCTCGAGCCTCGGGGCCGGCGCGATCTCGACGACCTTCTGGTGGCGGCGCTGCACCGAGCAGTCGCGCTCGTAGAGGTGGACGACGTTGCCGGCCTGGTCGCCGAGCAGCTGGACCTCGATGTGGCGCGGCCGCTCGATGAACTTCTCGATGAAGAGGGCGCCGTCGCCGAAGGCGGCCTCCGCCTCGGAGTGGGCGCGCTCGAAGAGCTCGCGCACCTCCTCCATGCGCCGGACGACGCGCATGCCGCGGCCGCCGCCGCCGTAGGCCGCCTTGAAGATGACGGGCAGCCCGTGCTTGCTGCAGAAGTCGAGGGCCTCGTCGGCGCTGGTGACGGGGCCGTCGGTGCCGGGGACGATGGGCACGCCGGCGGCGATGGCGGCCTGCCGGGCGGCGACCTTGTCGCCCATCTGCTGGACGACGGCGGGCCGCGGCCCGATGAACCGGATGCCGGCGCCGATCACGGCCTCGGCAAAGTCGGCGCGCTCCGAGAGGAACCCGTAGCCGGGGTGGATGGCGTCGACCTCGTTCTCGCGGGCCACGCGGATTATCTCGGGCACGTTCAGGTAGGCCTGGACGGGCGGCAGGCCGCGGCCCACCAGGTAGCTCTCGTCCGCCTTCTGCCGGTGCATCTGCATCTTGTCCTGCTCGGAGTAGATGGCGACGGAGCGGATGCCGAGCTCGGTGCAGGCGCGGAACACGCGGATGGCGATCTCACCTAAGGAGCAGGAGGAGGAGGAGGAGAAGGTGCCGGCTCCTGCTTGTCCAGTCTCTACTCACCTCGGTTGGCCACGAGCACGCTGCGGATGGGCCGGTACTCGACGCGCTCGGTGCCCAGGCGCCTGCCCCAGAGGCGCAGGCCCGCCGGCCGGCCGGCCATCATCCTCTCGGCCCTGCGGATGCAGTACATGCTGCGGCACGGCACCTTCCTTCTGGGCCTGAAACAACACCACCAGCGGACGGAGCGGAGCCTGTAGTCGGCCTCTTTCGGCTATCGGCTTATGCAACCTGGACTTTGACCCGGACTCGTTCGTCTATCTGCTCCCGGCGCGACTATCTGCTCCCGCTATATATCTCGCTCGCGCGGGGGATGGAGGAGGCTCGGCTAATTAATCGCCGCTCGATTGATTGGACTTTGCAATTCGACTGTCTATGGCTGCCCGTCGAGACTCGACTAGCCGCTGACTCACCCCGGCTATCCAGCGCTTTTACGACAAGAACGCTTTTAAAACAAACTCGCGATGATTTTTCTCGGTAAACTGTTTGCTGTTTACTGTCGGCCGGAATTCGGCAGAGTCATCCTTCGCACGTGATGCATTATTTACGACTGCTCGAACGAGGAAAGACGTTGGAATAAAATAAGCCAGCGGCCGAGATTACGTCCGAGCACTGATGACCGGCCGATAACGAAAGCCCGACGATTCGCCTATTGCCCCGCGATTTCAAAACTCGCTAGACGAAAACAAACGTTTCTGTATGTGCATTAAGAAATTGCGTCTTTCCGCTCCGGCTTACTTATGCATGCTAAAAACTTTCGGCATTTCTAATCATTTTTCGAGCACCTGCTGGCTCGGCGAAATACAAATTTTAATCAATATATTTCGTCGAACGTTTAACGCGCACGATTCGACCCTCCCCCCAAATCGTATTACCTGGTCAATTCGGCGAAAACACTCGATTTTAATCGAATCTTTGACTCGAGCTACACAAGTATACAGGTGCGAAAAGTGCTTTCGTTTGCGCGGGAATTTTCCTATCTCGATCAATGGTTTGTTTACCGAAACTTTGGAGAGGATTGCGCCGTGTCAATCGCGGCGATCGGGTCTACTTTAGTCGCTATCGGTTATTTACACTGGCATTACCGCACTTTTGCAGAAGCCCGGCAAAATCTATTAGTTCGAGAAACGAGATGAAAATAAAGCGACGAGATTTGAGCGGCTCTCGATTCGTATCGCCTGCGGTTACATAATCGTCAGCTTGGCTCCAACCGAAATTTCCCAACCAGGCATACGCTGACGATCCTCTATAGATATTTCGCAGCGAAAGCTCCATTCGGGGATTACGAGGCTAATGTCAATGTCGCGCGCACTCGTTACGGCGAATCGCGCACTCTCCTTTAGCTCGCGGCGGCGGCGACGGCGGCGACGGCGGCGGCTTCGTCGAAATTAGCAGAAAGCGGCTACTTACGAGCGAGTGTCGGCTGCTAAACGCTCGGCCTCGTCGTCCTCGTCCTCGTCGCGCTCGTCGGTCTGGCTGGTTGTCGGCGCCGGCCTGCGGAGCGGTCCCTTCTCCCTGCGGCGAAGCCTGATGGGCTCTCTGTAGCTCTCGCTCTCCGCGGGTACAAGGCGGGCTGCGCGCGCGCGCGCACGCACACTCGCACTCGGCACGGACAGAGAGGGAGAGAAAGAGAGGCGCCAGGCGCAACTGCGAGTCGACTGTCGCCAACGACGCCGACTCGTGCATGCCTCGTCGCCGGGCCGACTACGGTCGGGAGTGCGAGAGAGAGAGAGAGAGAGTGAGCGAGGGGGGCGGGGGCACCCCCGCTCGTCTCCGCGCGGCTCCGCGAGGGAGCAGCATCGTTTTGCCGGCACTCGGGCCTCGTGCGCAAGCGTCGTCGTCGATCAATTCGGGAACGGGAGGTATAGGAGGAATAAGAAGCCAGCAGCGCGTTTAGTGAAAAAATAGCATCTTATTTGCGAAAATTCTCTTATAAAAATAAGCGGGATTTTTTTCGAGCCGGGGAGGGGGCTGATGGTTTATCCTCATCGCATCGTCGGCATCGTCGTCGCCGAGGAGATGTCCGTCGCGTCGTCGGCGCGCCACAGCTGAGTGATCGTCTTCGTCTGGGTGTGGAAATTTATACCCTGGAAAAGAGAGAAAGAGCGTGAGGGGCGGAGAGGAGCGGCGTGCCCGGCGAAGCAGCAGCGCTTTGCACTCACGTATTTCCCGTAGAAGTGGTTGTCGCCGAAGAAGGATTTTTTGTTGCCGGTAAAGCTAAACATGGGAAGCGGCACGGGAATGGGCACGTTGACTCCTACTTGTCCAGCCTCTACCCGGTCGGTGAAGGTTCGGGCACTGGCGCCGTTGCTCGTGAAGATGGCCGTGCCGTTGCCGTAGGGGTTCTCGTTGACGAGGTCGATGGCCTCGTCGAGCGAGGAGGCCTGCAGGCAGAGGAGGACCGGGCCGAATATCTCTTCCTTGTAGCAGGTCATGCTCGTCTAAAAGCAGGCGTAAGCAATCAAGAGCTCTCGAGGGAGGGCGGTGCGTCGCGTACCTCGACGTCGGCGAGGACCGTGGGCCCGACAAAGTTGCCCCTCTCGTAGCCGGGCACCTGGATGGCCCGGCCGTCGAGCAGCAGGCGGGCGCCCGCCCGGACGCCGCTCTCGACGAGCTCGCAGATGCGCCGCTTCGACTGGGGCGAGATGACGGGGCCGAGGTCGGCGCCGGGCACGTGGCCGGCATTCACCTTCAGCCGGCTGGCCGCCTCGACGAGCTCCGGGATCCAGCTGCTGGCCTGGCCTACGAAGACGGCTACCGAGAGCGCCATGCAGCGCTGGCCTGCGGCGCCGAAGGCCGCGCCGACGATCTGCGAGATGGTCTTGTTTTTGTTGGCATCGGGCAGCACGACGCAGTGGTTCTTGGCCCCGTTGTTGCACTGGACGCGCTTGCCGTGGGCGCTGCTCCGCTCGTAGACGTGCCTGCCCTGCAAAGGGGAGGGAGAGAGAGAGAGAGAGCTAGAGAGAGGCTGGGTGCCGCCGAGGCATGTATAGTTACCGCCTGGTCCGAGCCGACGAACGAGACGGCCCTGATGTCGGGGTGCTCGCAGATAAAGTCGACGGCCTCGTGCTGCCCGTGGATGACGTTGAGCAGGCCGGGCGGCGCGCCCGCCTCGGTCAGCAGCTCGGCCAGCATGAGCGAGGCGCCGGGCACGCGCTCCGAGGGCTTGAGGAGGGCGGCGTTGCCGCAGGCGATGCTGATGGGGAAGCTCCAGAGCGGCACCATCGCCGGGAAGTTGAACGGGCAGATGGAGGCGGTGACGCCGAGCGGCAGCCGGTACGAGATCGTGTCCATGTCGGTGCTGATGCCGCTGAGCGATTCACCGAGCAGCAGGCTCGGGATGCCGGCGCACATGTCGATGATCTCTAAGGGCCAGAGAAATTAGCGAGCTGAGGGCTGACGGTAGGGGGTGACGGTGGGGGCTGGCGGGAGTGCCGAAACTTACGCAGCCCGCGGAGCACGTCTCCCTCGGCGTCGGCCAGGGTCTTGCCGTTCTCCCTCACGAGGTTCATGGCCAGCTCCTTCTGTCGGGAAAAGGGGGCCGCAGCCGGGCTAGTTAGTATGGCATCGCTAGGGGGGAGGTAAATAAAGCTTGCTTAAGTCCTGACCGAGTGCTCGCGAACAAGGCCCTGGTACTTGAGCATGAGGCTCTGCCTGGTGAGGACGCTGCTCTGCCGCCAGGAGCGGAAGGCCGCCTTCGAGCTCTCGACGGCCTGCTCCATCTCGCGCGCGGTGCTCTTCGGCGTGCGGCAAATGAGCTCGTTCGTCGCCGGGTCGTGGACATCCGTAAACTCGGTGCTCTCGGACTCTGAAAGGCAGAAGAGAGATCAGCGGTAGTCGGCAGGCCGACTCGCGCCGACTTACCGACGCATCGCCCGTCGATGAACATTTTCACGGTCGGTACCGCAGAGCTGCTGTACGATCTCGTCGAGAGCCACCTCTGCAAAAGAAAAGAAAAAAAAAAAAAAAAAACAGTATACCCATATCTATCTACCATAGATGAATTTTTAAAGTCGAATTGAAACGGTGAATGGTTATAACCGATTCAGCGGGAGAGCGGAGCGCGTGCATCATCCGATTTTATTGGGAAGCTCCGCTCTGTTTCAACAGCTGCTCGGCTTGAAGCGATAAAGGCACCGCGTACAATTCGTATTAGATATCGGGATAAAGTGCGCGCGCGGAAAGTTACGCGCGTGACTTTATGCAAAATCGAGCCGACTACATATAGTTTTCAAGCGCTCGATTTATCCCTTATCTCTCCGACAGCACGTGTTTACGAACAAACTTGCGCAATCGGAGCTGTGTCGGCAGCCAGCAGGGGGCTGCGAGAAACAATTACGTGCTCCTTCGATCAATTATTAAATGTTTACATAATGCCGAATCCCTCTCGAAGCCCATTTGAATCAAGTCAAGGCCGGACACGGAATCTTCAAAAAATAAAATTCTTTTCTAGCTTTGAGCGTTTCCTTGTTGACAAACAAGTTCACAGCTCGCCAAGGTCCTCGCGATGTTGCGCCGTAGCGGCGAATTCGTATTTTATTAAAGTAAGGGGTTTAGAAAGTTTTTAAAAAAGGTAAGGAAAGGAAAGGGAGGGAGAGAGAGAGAGAGAGAGAGAGCACGCGGAGATATTTTAAATTATCAATATAAATCTTTTCTTGCGGGTATGGGTAAGTAGCAATTTTAAGACGTTCGAAAATGCAAAGGTATATTTTATTTTTCAAAAGCGAGTAGGTAAGCTTATGCGGCCGCTAGATGGCGAAGAACTCGAAAAGTAGATTAGATTCGAATAGAAATAATATAAGAAAATTTAAAGTTAAGGCAAAAATAAAAGGATAATGATCGATACCTCGCACGTAGCAGCGATCTTTATCAGTTGCGCCATTGTCACGAGGTGCTGGTTGACACTAAACTGTGAGAGACCCCTCGAGATTCTTCGGCTATCGGCTTGGCTCGGCTGAACGGCAATTGGAATAATCTCGCCGGCGTTGCGCAGATAGAGCGCGAGCATAACAAAGTCAATGTTTTCTCAACGGTTCATAGAGTTGGGGCCTCGATTTTAGCGACAGGCATACTCTCTAAGAGTTTGCCTCGCTTGCTCGGCCTCCCTCCCCATGGCTCCAAGCAATTATTTTTATGTTTCCACGGGTTTAATAGTACCTTATTATTAATCGTCGACTCTTTTTTCGAGTCCAAAAAAAATCTACTTCCAATCTTATCTTTATCCATCTCGATCATTCCTTTTTCATTGGCTTTATACGCGCATTGAATATTGATGAGACCCGTAAGCAATGGAAGCGCAGTATCCAAAATCGCGACAATTTAAATTGTAAAATTATCGAACGACAAAAGAAGCGAGACCGGCCAGGTTCGGATGCAAGTCTAATGCGGGTCAACGAAATTCAACGCGAACAATAATCCGCTTAACCTCTGAAACGCGTTCGATCCTCTCCCGACAATGCGTCTTTCGTCTTTGTTCTGCTCATTTTGCCAGGCGGATTGGTCTGTTGTAGCGTAGTTGTACGGTTTGTCAGTTCGACATTAGCCGCGTGTATTACACGCATAAAGCTTACATACCGACCGAGTCGAGTACAAGTTGCAAGCGTGCATGTTTATGATCGCTGATGGCGATGGCATACATGCTTGATGAATAATAATTGGTGAACACTTGAACAGCAGAACAGCAGAACAGCCGAGCTGCCGCCCAACGAGTAACGCGCGAGCTAAGAGGTGGCGCTTGCGACGTTCGCAATCTGCCTGCGATTGCCAAAATAATAAGTATCTCTGCATGTATACGAAGCGGTCAGCAGAAACCTTGACGTAAAAAAATGCCTTTGTTCCGTTCGGAGTTGACGCATCGACCAACACTGCTCTGGAGTGCTCGCATGAACCACGAGCGTCATGAAGATATACTTACGCATGAAAAGAGAGAAAATCTCTCTTCCTTCTTCTCTCTTGGCGAAGCAGGCGTTTTTTTCTTTTTCCTTTTTTTCATCTTTTGCTCCAAGGAGAAACTCCCAGCCGGTCAAAAGCAGAGTTAAGTTTATTGTATTTTTAGAGTTGGTAATATTAGGCTCACAAAGCCACTTGTGATTTTCGCAGCGTTAAATATACCTTGTGGAAATTTCCACAAGTTTTTATCTGCAGCGGTGAAGGCACGAACGAGAGGGGGAGGGCGGGATCAGAGAGCGGGGAAAGGAGGGGG